>JAJOOS010024841.1:0-18869 GCA_029582725.1 Solanum chiquidenum
TCATCTTCTCAAATAGAATAACAAACTCACACATACCATTACTCAAATCTAAGCTGAGATTATTCATGAATTCATGACTTTTCATTTTTCTTCTGCTTTACGATAGCAGGGGTCTTCACATTGTCTTCTTTTAATTTTTATTATATCATTATATTATAAGTCCATGTGTTCAAATTCATTTTTTTGTCTGTAGCATTATCAAATTTATTTCTCCATAAGAGGAGTTTAAGTTTTGGGAGATGATGGCTGAAAAATGAGGAAGAAGATGAAAAAAAAAAAAAAAAACGATTAAATAAGCCTTTCACGCGTTGGTAATGAGTATTACACTCTCTATGACATGTCAGCAAAAAGTGTCAAAATGACATAGCGGGATATGACTTAAGGTGTCTAAAATGAACAAAGCTGAGTTGAGGTGTCTAAGTGAAAATTGGTGCCAACTTAAAGGGGTCACCGATGGGTTCCCCCTAAATTAAATAAAATCCGCATTGATTAGTATATTCAAGTCATTAATAACAATTGTATGCTTAATTTTATCCTCCATTAAATAAAATTAGGACTTATATCTTCTTTCCTCATTAATTTTATTTTGAATTGTTGACGTTATTGTTCTTTTCATAAGAGTACTTTGAAGAAAAAAGGGCGGGGTAGAGAAAAATCTTTAAAAATGGGTTAAATATTTAATTTTACGAAGATTTCCGTTAATATAAGCAAAGACCAAACCTGATAAGTTTTTGAATACTTAAAGAACTAAAATCGATAAGTTTATAGTTAAGGGACTAATTAAAGTCGATACGGGTATAGTTAAGAAACCAAAGCTGATAAGATTTTGAATAGTTAAATGACCAAATCCGTTAAATGTATAGTTAAAGGACCATTTTAGATCTACTCCTATAGTTAAAGAATTACTTATGTCATTTTCTCTAAAATAATCAATCACTCAGGGACTGTTCGCAAAGAAATTTTCTCAAATATAAAAAATATATTATAATCACAAAATAAATAAAAAGAATGATTTTATTTATTAAGATTGTGAGTATAATATTTATATATTTTGATCCCTTGATTTTTCTCTATTAAATTTTTCTTTAAGATATGAGGATTAAGAAGCATATTTCTCAATAAGATGATATGGATCTTCTTCCTATGATGTATTTTATCGCCAAGAATGACAACACTTTGATATTTCGAATTGATCTTGTGAAAGACCTTCTCTTGATCAGTAATGCCTTGTTTTTTTTTAATGTCCTAGTCTAGTTGTGAATATCCAAGGTTTTATAGGGTACTCGAGATGTGATGTCTTGATTTCTTTACCTTGGAGTTTGTGTGATATTGGAGATATCTCTTTACAAAAACATATGTGTCCTTTTTATAGGTATGAATTAGGATTCAGGGTAAAATAGTCTTCAAAAAATTCTAGCATAGATCTAGAATGTGAAGATAAATTGAACTTGTCGTGTAGAGTCATATTTTAAATCGGGTAAAACTTTGATGTCTATAAATACCACCTACTTTAAGGTTTGTCAGAGTGTAGACTTGTCAAAACTCAAATAAAGACGAGACTTAAAATATATACTCTTTAAAATAAAGCTCTGAATTCTGTATATCTAACTTGTGAGAAAAGAGATGAAGGACATATATATTTGATACCATGTCGAGCAAGCAACAAATTTTCTTAACTATGAAAAATAAACTATAATAACAAATTGTTAAAAAAATGATTTAATTTATCAAGATTGTTGAATAATTTTGTGTATTCCCTTAATTCTTGTACTAATAATAACATTCAATAAAATTTTACTAGGACATGAATAATGGGAGAGCATATGGTAAAAGATGAAAGGGAGACTTAATAAAAGAAATTTTGATATATTTAACCCTTTTTTTAACTTCTTAAATTTCGTAACAGAATTTCAGTAACCTCTTTTACTTTTTTACTAAAACGGAAAATTTCTTCATAAGAAAGAAACAAAAACATTATTTCTGCAACAGATTCCAATAATAAAGGAAGACTAAAACTAATGAAAACAGTTTTTCATTTATTATGCATCAACTATGTACTCAGCCAAATTAAATGATCATTGAACTAATAACTGTACTTATAAATTATATATAGTTCCATCCGTGACCATAATTAGAACCACAAAAATAAATTTTAAAAAAATTATATGGCAATCAAGAATCAAGCAATTGTTTTTCTTATGTTCATTGTCCTGGCAGTGGAATTGGAAATTCCACTGCCAGGCGCCACGTCAATATTGGACATCACGCCTCAGAACGTGACGTGCCATGACGTGATCAATTACTTTGCATATTGCCAAGAGTTTGTCAATGGAGATGAGGATGATCCAACGCCCGTGTGTTGTAATAACTTACATATAATGAACGAAAAGGTAGGACAGGAGGAGAGAGGGGCGCGGAGATATTGCTATTGTATTGAAGTATTTTGTGATACGTTTAGCCAACCTCATCCTCCTTATCTTGCTTCACGGATCGAAGATCTTGATAAAAAGTGTAATATTCATCGTAGTTTTCCCATTTCTGAGCATATGGACTGCACAAAGTATGTTATTTCATGATTATCTCTCTCCTCCCTCTAAATTTTATACTATATGTTAGTATATATTTTCTCTTTTTAAATTTATATGACGTAATTTGGTTAGATTCAAAGTCTAAAAAGAAAATAAAGATTTTTAAAATTTATGGTGTCTTTTTTTTTTTATCTACGTACTAATCATCATAAGTAACAAACTCACTTATTTTTTCAAGAAAATATTTTCAGTGATGCCAAACACATCCTTAGACATATTGTAATATTGTGTGGTTATATAAGTTTAATCGAAATAAATATATGTTATTCATTTTTTAACTTATTTATAAGGAAATATTTTCATATAAATTAAAATGTAAATGTAATATTTCTTGGGTAATGTTATACTAGTAACTAACTTTTTTTCTCTCTTTTTTTTTTTTTTTGCAGTGTTTAGTTTCTTGCAGAATATTGCTTAGATTGTCCAGTTAAGTCGATTGTCTATCGCTTTTTTTTTTTCATGCCCAAAGATAACCTTATGACTAGTAATTTTCTGTACTTTGATATTATGTTATATCACAAGAAAATATGTATGGATAAACAATTAATTTATACAAAAAATTGTCCCCCCAAATCCATGAATATTAATTCCCAATTTCCCATGTTCGTTCTGTGGTGATTGCTAAAATTTTAAACAAAGTTCTAATTATGATACAAGATAATCACAATTTTTGTAAGCAATTTTGATGTTTAAAGAAGTGAACAAATGAAATGTCAATGTAACGATATTATAATAAAATAATTACAATCTAAATTATTTAAATAAAAACATGATTACTACAATTCAGCTTTATTATGCCAATTCTAAAATTTTAAGTTTGACTTGAGATTTTATCAATCGGGCGAAAAACATAATAGTACTGTTAAATTATCATTAAATTATCTATTAAATTTCAGCACAAATTCAAATTTAGTCATGCTCCACTGAAAATATAGGACACCAAATGGAAAACAAAAAAAAATATCTATTAAACACTTTAACTTTTCAAGTGTTAAATTGTTTTTTTATACTGTTGAAATGTTTATTTTTTTATTATTACATTTAGTTTTACTATTAAAAATGTTTACTAAGAAGGTACCATTCATCGTTGCAATAGCCACCTTCATCGAAGAACACACCTTCAATTAACAAATCAACTAATAAAATCACATTGCAGAATTTCAAAAAATGAAATGTGGAGGAGAGAGTGAATGAGTGTGTGTGTGTGTGTTTTGGGTGTGTAGGGAAGGGAGATGAAATAGAAACATCTAAATGTTAGTGGTTAAATTTAATAAAATTTAAAAACCTTGGTCTATTTTGATTATGTACTCGGATAATTAGTTATACTTTTAAGTAATTATCTCATTAAAAGGATCTATTAAATATCTATAAATATTAATATTTGAATTAACATTTTCTTGGATTTCAATTAGATTAATTATTATTTTTTTGCTTTGAACAAATGGAAACTAATCTTTAACAACGTGATTATTAGTCAGGGAATCTTGCTAGTATGGGTATAATGCCAATTTAATTGTCATTATACCATCAGACAAAAATTAATTATCAGTTTATTTGAATGGTCTGTCTAACCGTAGTTGTCCACTATTGACTTGATACACCTTTTAAGAAATAATAAATAATAGAGATAATATTAATATTTTATCCTTCAACTTTATTAAATTTAATGTCTTGAAAAATGTGTTAGATGATAAATAGTAGTATTTAATAGCAAGGGTATAATAAACATAAAAGATAAATTATCTATTGATTTTCTAAACAGGACAAGTATTATTGGACAACTATTATTGGACGGAGAAAATAGTAAATAATTTTCATTATTCGCATGGATTCAACATTTGTTTTGTTTATGTTCTTTACGACGATACAAAACTTCGTTATTTTCTTTTTAAATCCCACGTATCCTCAAACTTTTTCTCAATAGATAAAATAGTTAAATGGTAAGAAGGAAGTGCATTTTTCCTATAATTCAGTACTCTATCTATTTTAATTTATTTGTCTTTTTAAATCAATTTAAAATAGGTTGTTTCTTCTTCTTCTTTTTTTCTTTTTAAATCTTTACTGATAGTTCTTCACACGACATGTTACTAATAAAATCAATTATTAAACTCAAAGATTTTTATTTTTGTAACGAATTTTGTTTTCCTTTTAACAAAAAACACAAATTTTCCACAATTGCTAATATAAATTTCGTCTCATTTAGAAGTGGAATCCATATGGTTATGAAAGTAGTTTTCAAAAGGTGAATTAAGAAGTTTAAATGAACTCCTACGTATTTAAAAGGGCGTAAATATACATATGGTTCAAAATTTATGTGCTTATACTCTTTTATCAACGATGATAAATAAGTTTTAAAAACTTTAATTTTAAATATTAATTAAATCAAACTCAATTTAATTTAATTAACTTTTTAAATAAAATGATAAGTAACAAAAGATTGCAACTTATCCAAATAAACTAACTTTTTTTCTTAATAAGTAAAAAAGGCGAATTGGAGTATGAATAGGCGTTACCCAAATAGATATTGAATGCTTTTAAATTTATTTATTTATTATATATATATTAATAAAAATTAGAAAGTGAAAATAGTGTCACGTGAAGTGATACTATTTTTTTAATTCTATAAATGTGCATGCCCTCAAATAATTAGTAATAATAACTGAGTTTTATTTCCCTTTTAATTGAAGAAAAAAATGGAGAATAAATTGAGCAAATGGGGTTTCAACAATGGCGATTTGCAGGAGAAATCTTTGTTATCAATTCGATCAGTACTTGAAACAATAATGGAAAATCTCAAAGAAGACGATGAAAGAGTACTGATTCATCTGGGTCAAGGTGACCCATCTTCAATCCCCTGTTTTCGAACTTCTCCGGTAGCAGAAGATGCCATTTTTGGTGCTGTTAGATCTGCCAAGTTCAATGGTTATGCTCCTGCTATTGGAATTTATTCAGCAAGGAGGTAAAGCTTTTTGGGGATTATTTAATTTGTTACTGTAAAGTTTTCTATTTTTGCTCTTGCATGGATTTAAAAAGCTTGTTTCTTTTTCTTTTTCTTTCTCATTTGGAGATTATTGTTGTTTGACTGTTTTTTGGTGAGTTGATGGTTTAACCTATGAGGTAAGAGTGACGTTTGCGTATACGTTATCCACCACTTTTGTGGGACTACTAATAGGTATGTTGTTGTTTTCTATGTTACTTGTTGCTTTATTGGATGTGTTAATCTTGCCACTTTACCATCGTTATTTTGCTTTCTAGCTTGTTTTGAGTAATGTGTGTCAGGCCGAACGTCTATTGAAAATAATTTCTCCATCACCACGAAGATAGGGAGGGATAAAGTATGCGTATATCCTATCCTCTCAAGACTCCAAACTTATGGATATTTTGATGGGTGGTGGGGAGATATTCTCTTGAGTGGATATAAAAGCTTGTTCCTTTTTGGTATTTTTCTGATTGATATTACTGCAGTTAAGAATTTGTCTTTATTCAGCAACTAGGTAAACTTGCACTTGTAGGATAATGGGTTATTGATATTTTTGATGGGTGGTGTAGAAATTTTTCTTGCATGGATGTATAAGCAGATTATATACTAACTAGATACACGACCCCGTACCACCACGGGCCCCAATATCCGTTCGTCTCATATTAATTGATTATTTTTCATTTTGCACCATATTGAAGAAATTATAAATAAGAAAATAATTTTACTAATTCAACCCTTAAAAAACTTTGTGAGAATTTTACAAACAAATGTGACACTTTCAAAAGGAATTAACGGCAAGGGTAATATAGGAAAATTTTAAATAATGTTTTATTGATTTAGTAAGATGATCAACTAATATGAGACAACTATTTTTAGAATAATAGTCAATTAATATGGGACGAAGGGAGTGTCATAGAACTTGAAAAGTTAGCCAAATTTTTATATGATTTTAAGTTGTTAGTACTTTTTATATAATTTTAAAAATAATATATATTACTCTCTTTGTTTCAATTTATATGGCATATATAGAATTTCAAAAATTAATCATTTTTTATATGTCTTTTATAAATTTCAGATCATATATGTTACTTCTCCTGTCCCAGTTTATGTAGCACTGATAAGATTTTTTTAGAGTCAAGCGATTTTTTATATGTATTTTATACTTTTTAAATTGTTAATTATTGTGATTTTAAAATTGATACCGATAGAATTTTGAGAGTCAATTAAATTTTTTTATATAACTTTTAAATATTTAAGTTGTTAATTATTATGATTTATAGTGTTATTTATATTTATACAATTTTTAGATATATAACAAACTAAAAGAAAGACATAATTTTTCCATATTTGGTAAACAAATAAAGTAATTAGCATTTTAAAAAATAATTTTGCCATAAAAAATAAAATGAAAGAAGTTATAAGAAGTGGGACCTATATTATATACATTAATTAATGGGAAAAGGCTCAAATATGTCATCGAACTTTTAGAAAAGGCTCATTTATGCTATCTGTTAAAAGTTTGGCTCATCTATGCCATTATCGTTTAAGAAAAGGCTCATTCATGCCATTATTTTTTAATGGTGATTTTGCAAAACCATTTTTTACACGTGGCCAATTATAATTCGGCCACGCCATTAGATAAATATTGATTGGTTTTTAGATCCAATAAAGAAAAGGTACAATCTTAAAGCAAGAGGATACAAAGGCTTAAGGAAAGAAAAAGTAGGAAGTTACGAAAATGCCCTTGTCGTACAAGCAGGCATGTCTTCGTGTAGACTCTTCTACCAAGTATAAATAAAAATATAAATAAATATAAATATAATATATATATAAGTAATATGGGGGATTCGGCCAGTGTTCATGAAAAAAAGCAACTTATATATTAGTCATAGTAGCATTATTCTTGTAGTTTCTTGTTGGTCGATTTTTAATACTATTTGGTATTTCTTTTACTTTCATTATAGTATTATTTTGTTGTAGATATTGTTTCTTTTTTTTTCCAGAATGCTTTGTCATGCTATTTTTAGTAATTTGTCGTGGCTGTTTCACTTTTGTTATTTCTTTTGCTGGACTGTTTTGTTATGTTTTTTCTTGAGCCGAGGGTCTATCGGAAACAATTTCTCTACCTCCCAGACCCCACTTATAGGATTACACTAGGGGAAAGTAAGCTTGAGTGGAATTTTTCTTGTCGTCTTATTGTAGACTTCTTGTCATTTATTAGGTCTCATCAAGTTTCTTTCTAATGTTAAGAAACAAAGCTATTTGTTGATGCCAAAGACATACTCTGATAGATGCCTATTTTATAATCTGCTGTAATAGGTCGGTCGCTGAATATCTCTCTCATGATCTTCCTCACCACGTATCAGTATCACCGGATGATGTTTTCCTGACACCTGGTGCTAATCAAGCAATTGAAGTTGTCATGTCAGTCCTTGCTCGCCCTGGTGCAAACATATTGTTCCCTAAACCAGGGTATCCGTTTTATGATGCTCGTGCTGCATGTAGTAATCTTGAGGTTCGCCATTTTGACCTTCTCCCAGAAAAGGGCTGGGAAGTTGATCTTAAAAGCGTAGAAGCCCTCGTTGATGATCACACCATTGCCATAGTCATCATTAATCCTGGAAATCCTTGTGGAAATGTTTTTACGTCTGAACACTTGCAAGAGGTAGGATTGATGACTACTGTCACTCTCTTAAATCTCATAGTTCATATAAAAAATCTCATTTGCCTAATTTTCATAATGGAGATTGCGGAGACAGCAAAAAAGCTAGGAATCCTTGTGATTGCAGATGAAGTCTATAGCCACCTATGTTTTGGTAGCAAGCCTTTTGTACCAATGGGAGTATTTGGATCAATAACTCCGATTCTAACTCTCGGGTCAATATCAAAAAGATGGATTGTTCCTGGTTGGCGGCTTGGTTGGATAGCAATGGTTGATCCTAGTGGTGTCCTTAAGAAGTCCGGGGTTTGTATCATATCATTTTCTTCTCTTTATTTCTTGTCTTTGCTCTGTTTGAATTGAGACGAACAAAATGCTAAATTACTGCAGTTCGCCAATTGGGAAATATATAGATATCTGTGAAGTGAAAAGAACATTTACCTGCAGATGCATCTCGAGCATGTCAATTCCTTCATTGATTGAATCTTCTGTTGCTTTTGCTTTTCAGATTGCTGAATGCCTTCAAAATTATCTTGAATACAGTGCTAATCCTGCAACTATCGTTCAGGTATTGATATACGTCGTTTTCCTATGATCAAATCAGTCATACACATAATTAAGTCTATATAACAACAAACCATGGGAAAGAAACTATAGCTTTTGCTTATGCTTACCAATTTAGATCCTAATGATTTCATCGCATTATGCTGTAAAGAAGTTCTGATCAGGCATGTTTGACAATGTACAGGGAGCAGTACCTCACATCCTCGAGAAAACGACCAAGGAATTCTTTTCAAACATCAACAATATACTGAAGGAAGCGGTCGATGCATTTTATACCAAAGTTCAGGAGATACCTTGCTTTATCTGCCCGTACAAACCAGAAGGAGCTATGTCCATGATGGTGAGGACTTGACGAACACTTCGATTTTGGTCCTCTAAATCTAATGCTGAAGATTCTCAATTTCTTAACTTGATGCCTTGTAGATTAAATTGAACCTGTCATTGCTGGAAGGCATAAATGATGATATGGATTTCTGCGCTAAGTTAGCTCATGAAGAATCAGTTATCATTCTGCCAGGTAAAACATCTCATGGTTTCTCAAGAATGAATCTAAACCACTCTTCTTCTTTTTTTAAACTTCTCACCTGGTGTCTAGTATCCGCATTGGGGCCTACTAAATTCAAACTGGCATGGGGAAGTCCCACATTGGGACAAAACACTCCATTACAAAGGGAATTCCATACCCAAGGCTCGAACCTTGATATTTGTGCCCACTCTTGAATTATATAATGTCAAAAAGTTCCATTACTTTTTTCTCGTCTAACCAAATACTTGTCATAGGGAGTATTGTCAAAGGCGAAAAGCTTTAAAAAGCGCTCCAGGTCAGTGGGCTTTAGTATACAAAGGCGCAACTAAGGAAGAGTAAATGTACATATGTAATGCAAGAAAAAAAGTAGCAACTTTATTCATAATGATTTCTTTACAACAACAATATATATCCAGTGTAGTCACACTCACACACAAAGTGAATCTGGGGAGGGTAGAGCGTACTCAGGACCTTACCCCTACTTCATAGGTAGAGAAGTTGTTTCTGGTAAACACCATAATGTTTTCTTTATATTCATTTGCCTATTATATCTATTGTTTAGTACTTTAGACTTATGGTCAATGAGTTGCACACCTTATCTTGCCTACACCGAGCGCCCTCCCTGAGCTTCAGGACTTAAGCGCGTCTTAAGTGAGCCTTTGACACTATAGGCCTTAGGTCTTGGTTTATTTCACTCGTTGTCTTAAGGTTTTCGGTTATGCTTTGATTTCTTTCACATCCATCATCTCTCTGCCCCCATTAAAATAGATCGAATTTCCTTTTCGAGTTTTAATGAAATGTTTATAAATGTTACAGGAGTGATTGTGGGACTAAAGAATTGGTTGAGGTTAACTTTAGCCATGGAGCCAGCCATTCTTGAAGAAGGACTTGACAGGATAAAAGCTTTCTACTTGAGGCATTCAAAAGTCAAAGGTTTATAAAACTTGAGTTTTGTTCATGTGGTTTATTATCATACTGGTAGTCTAAAATTTGTACAAGTAAACATCAATTCATGATTTAATTAAGTTTTATGGATTTAATCTTTAATATTCGTAGCTTTGAATTCATAAACTTCAAATTTTGTCTATGATAACATTAAGCTACATCTGACCCTATATCCAGCTTAAAACTTCCTCCATTTTAATTTATTTGTTCTATTTTGACTTGCTAGGAAGTTTAAGAAAATAAAAAAACTCTTGATTCTTGAGATTTTAAATATATTACGTGAATATAAAACATTTCCTACTAAAGACGATTACATTCTCAAAACTTAAACGTTAAACATTTAATTAAAAATGATTGATTATACTACCATACTTATCATCCTATCACGTAAATAGTTGGAAAATGATACATTGGATAAGCCTAGAAAGCAACATAAATGCTTAATCACATGCATCCCATAAGATCGTACAACAATTATATGATTGTTAAATCATATTACCAATGAAGTCAATATTTCCACTTCTAATACATTGTTGATTTATATATCTATATTTATTTATTTGTTATTTTTAAGTTAAGATACTTTGAATATGTTATACAATTAGGTAATTATGCATATTATTTTAATATATGTTTTATTATCGTAGTTTTTATAACTAAAATAAAACATATACGTGTATAATGATATAAATAGAGCGAAGCAAATTTTAATTTACCCACATTATTTAACTTTTTTTTCAAGATTTTGCTTCATTCCGCTTCATTTCATTGTCATTCCTATAAAGGTATAAAACATTCTTAATAAAAAAAAAATTATGGTTTTGCCATTTCTATCAATTTCTATTTTTAAAAATTATTTACTTATTTAATTTTCAAATAGAAAAAAACATAAAATAAAAAAGAACACTTTCAAAACCCTAATTAGTTTGTTTTTTATTCACTCTCCTAGTTTACTCTCTTCTATTTTCATTTTGAATTTTCTTGAATTTTATTTTTAGGGTTTAAGGACATTTCTGATGGCTACGACGGCTACACCAGCGACGGCGGCGGCAACCAGTACGGCGACAACTTCCGAGAAGAAGAAGCCGGTGTTTGTCAAAGTGGAAAGCCTCAAACCTGGAACACATGGTCATAACTTGACGGTTAAAGTTGTTGAATCGAACACTGTCAAGGCCACCGGCGGCGGCAGCCGTGGTGGCAGAGTATCATCGTCGTTAAATTCTCGTGCTCCACCACGGATCTCCGAGTGCCTCATCGGTGATGAGACAGGGTGCATCCTCTTCACTGCTCGCAACGAACAGGGTATGTATATATATATATATATATATTTGCATTTCTGCGATTTTTCTTTAGCCTTCAAAATTTTAGTATTTTTTCTTGTTATTGAGGAGATGAAAGGGGAAAAAGATTAAAGATTAATTCTTTTGTGTTTCCCTTTTTATGTTGATTCAATTTTTGATTTTTTTATTTTGATGATCCAGTTTAGAGATAGATTGTTGTGTATTAGAATCGAACATGCTGAAATAGGGCGAAATTTATAGAGGATTTGTACAGCTAACTCTAAATAATCTAGGATTTTTGCTGAATTATTGCTATTATTGTGATTGTAAGTAGGCTGAAGTCTTTCTTTCATTTTTAAACTATGAGCCATAAATTGGGATGGAAGGGAATATGTAATTGTGACTTATAAAGCTTGTGATGAGAATGATGGAAGATACATTTGCTAAGATGAAATGGAAAAGGAAAAGGGAACTCGTAAGATTAGACGTTTGTGCTGATGTAGCATTGAAGAACTTGGAGAAATATGAATGTTCAGTTTGAATTTTCATGTTTGATAGAGTGGCCGTATTAAATGTTTTTGAAGTGTGAGTGTTACTTTTTTCTTTTATGTTCTGCTAAAGATAGATCACAAGTAGTCTTTGCTATGAAATTTTTTTACGAGTTCTGGTAGTTTGCTTATTTATTGGAATTCAGGGTTTTATTGTTCTGTGTGTAACTGCTAGTATCTCATGCTGCCGCTCACAAGGTTTAACTGCATTGTGCTTTGTAATAACTTGTTCATCTCATCTTGTTAGGAAATTATGAAGTTGGAAATTGTACCTGATGACCTAGACATTGACTATATTATAACCGCATTGTATATTCTAACTAGTTGTATTTTTATTTATTTCGTGGAGATTTGATTTGATCGCTTTATATATTCTGGTTGCTGGCAAACTATTTGATTTGTTTTCATGTTAGATTTTATCTTTTATAATTGTGGTGTCTGAGCAACTTACGCGCACGTCAACATGGGTAACTTTGTCCACCATGGTTTGGACAGATGGAAAAAATCACCTAGTGTTTTTGCTTTTGTCGGGATTTGAACCTTAGCTCTCATGGTTCTCAACATACTTCATTGACCAGTAGGTCACACCTTTGGTGTGTTTTCATGTTAGATTTCATAGACTTATTATTGGCATGTTAGATTTATCGACACGTTACAGGAATAGGAAGCTTTAGAGAAGGAACCCTTTATTTTTGTCTTTTGTATGGGAGGCTTTCATTGCTTGTAATCTTCCTGGTGCCATCTTAGTATCAGGTTTGTGATTTGTGCTACAACGCTTATCAGTATAAAAAAATATGTGGGTTTTTTTCGTCTGGCAAATTCCTTAGAACACTTGTAATTGTGTTTTTGTGCATAAAAGTCAGATACTGATTAGTGATATGCAATCAGAGAAAGGGGGGATGCCATTAGTGTTGTGTTTTGTTTAAATCTGCTCTTTGAAACAGTTGTATTGTGATTCTGTGCCTTAAGACACAAAAGATGAGACTTGATAATCCAATCAAAGTAAAGGGTGATTCTATTGAACGTTTTGTTTTGGAATACTTACTCCTTTCCTCTTATATGCAGTTGATTTAATGAAGCCAGGTGCTACTGTGATTCTGAGGAACGCGAAGATTGACATGTTCAAGGGTTCCATGCGGCTTGCAGTAGACAAATGGGGCCGCGTTGAGGTTACTGAACCTGCTGATATTGCTGTTAACGATCAAAACAACCTTTCTTTAGTGGAGTATGAGTTGGTGAATGTTGACGAGTAGAGGGAACTAATTAATAGCGCGGTAGTTTTAAGTCGTCGAGTCCAATTCTTGTTTTATTTGTTAATTATTGCATTCCTTGAATTCTAATATGGAATTTTATGTGCCAGAATGACAGCATTTCAGCCCTTATAATATGTTCCCATACCATGGAAATGTCTGCCATTGTTTATTCTGTGGGTTTTGTTCTTATTTTTCTGTGTTGCATAAATTTTCAAATTTGGTTCTTTTTTAGTAAATAGAGAATGATGCAAATGATATCTCCTTCTATTTATCTACCTACTGTTAGCTTAAGATGTTATTCAATTAGTTCCATCGTTCCATGTGGATTATTAATTGTCGGAATCTTTCGAAAATAATTTTTCTATGGGTAAGTTGTTTTGTGTACCCTATCTTTTCTAGATCATACTATGTGACAATACATTAGGTATGTTTGTTTGTTGTTGAATTTTTTGTATGTATTATTAGTTCATTATTTTTTTGGAATACGATCAACCGACTCTGTTTGATTATTAATTTGTGGGTCTGTTTGAAATAATCTAGTATACACTATCCATTTTTTTGTGATCATAAAATAGAAACTCGGGACTATTTAAGCTTTTCATGTGCATTAATCCATGAATTGTTCGTAATATGTCTAAATAACTATGTTAGACTTCAAATTTTATGAGTCAATTCTAAACAATCTTATGTATGATACTCGTTATTTCTCAAGGACCAACATCTTTTCTTTTTTTTTAGTTCACTTTTCACAAATTAGGAATCTAGAATTTTCTTTTTTTTTCGAATATATTGATCCAAGAATCACAGATTTTGTTTGATCCCAAATTTGTGCATACATTGAAAACGACCAAGTGAAATGACTCATGTCTCCGTTTGACCCAATATTCGTGACAACCTACTGAACAATCTTCGTAATTTCTGAAGGAAAACGACCAAGTGAAATATGACTCATGTCTCCGTTTGACCCAATATTCGTGACAACCTACTGAACAATCTTCGTAATTTCTGAAGGACGGATGTTACTTTTGTTTGAGTTTTAAGGTCACAAGATAGAAATTCAAGATTATCTAAAATTTTCATTGTATTAGTCCATAATTTTTTCAGAATGTATTGAGTTGTATAAACTTGTATGCCCTTCAACTTTGGATGTACACAAGTAGAAATGTATAAAATTGAACAAATAGACATACACATCCTGTGTGACATCCTATATGACAAATTGAGTCCTACATATTATATGCCACCAAGACTCATCCGCCTTAGGCCCCCAAACCGTTGGCCTGATCCAACTGCCCTGGCAGGTTTCCAAATATTTAAAACCAAAGGCAATATTTAAAGGCGATGTTATAGAAAAATCATATTGAAAAGCAAAACATAAGATCTCCATTACAATTTCAGTGATCAGTAGCAGTTAGCAATGAAATGGGTTAACAAATATACTAGTGGAAAACATTTCTTGCATTAGCTAAGTTCCTTCGTATAGTAATAGAGCTTGCAACTACCCAAGGTTAGTTATAGACAAAAAAAAATCATGCAACAATAGCCAGGATTCAATTCTCTTCTTTCAGCTATTAGTGTATAAAGGTATAGCCTCATTTGCCACGACGATATCATCAACGTCCCCATGGCTCTATTAAATCTTCTAGTTAGAATTCATTTGTACATGACTAGTTATCATCTCTATACTCGGGATTCTCCTTCAATATGACAAAGCCTTCAAGAATGGGCGAGACTGGAATGTACCTGCATTTTAACAACAATATTCAGTAGACACAAAATGGTCCTAATTGAGCATTAATTCTTAATTTCTCAGCCCCATCCATGTGATGTGACTGAGAGACAAATGATGCACTTATCATTCATACAAACAAACCCAAACATATATAAATAACAAGTACAATACTTTTCTGTTGCAAGCTCCGCTCGTTCCCCAGCAGCAAGCAGAACTGGGGTCAAGTGTGTCTGAAAACCAGTAATCGTCTTCGGTCGACCAGCCTGACCTATAACATCAACAGCTTGCCCAACTCGAACAGCCACTGACAACGGTTTTAAGTTCTCATCCACAGTCATAAGCATCCTTGGCTGCAAACACATGAACGATTAAACAGAAAATAGGAGTTGTGCTAAAACCAAAAAAGGAGGAAGGGACACTAGTTAAAGAAACAGCAAACCTGCATCGCCAGTGTCAGAAAATAAAGCACATAGTGGTATTTCCCCAAGATAATGGACTTCATATCAAGACACATGTGGAGCATAATTATGAGTCCAGCTAGTGCAGTCCTGGAACAGTTCAAAATTTAAGAGCCAACATATTGAGGGTTCAAAGTTACACAAGGAATCAAACACGGGTAGCTCATGAAGCATCGGTTTAATTATACATGTCAATTTTCATTTTAGGTTTGAGATAACAATGTGTTAAAAGGGGACAATGTAGACCTAAAATCCAGATTAGTTAGTCTTGTTAGAGGACTTCGATCATTATTATTACTATTATTAATATTAAATTTTAAAAAAAAAACTTATTTACATATATCAAGTACTATAACTTTTATTTTTATTTGATGTCAATGATGACATGAGTTGAGCTTTAATGGAATAGTGAGGATTCATTCAGCTGATCCCAGTTTGTTCAGGACTGAGACGTAGTTGTTTAAGATAACAAATCTATCTGACACACTTCTAAAGAAACAGACTATAACAGATCTTTAGTGGCACTTCTCTGTTTATCTGCACTTGTTCACTTACAAAACAACCAACCTCATTCAAAAAACATTTTTTTAACTAGGGAAGATGCATAAATTTCAACTCAAATTGTATGTTTAGTAAAATAAGCCTCTAATGGACTTGCATAATAGTTTGGAGAAGAATACTTTTCTATAGAAGAACTTACGGAGATAACAAAAATCGTTCAGAATGATAAGGTGAGAGAGTTATCAAGCCCTTCCCTAAATGGACAAGACCTTGCGCAATCCGCACCTACAGAAGTAGCAGATGCCAATGATTAGAGTAAGCGGGTGAGTAAACACAAGGATATGGACTTGTCACAAGAGAATAACTGATAATTATTTTATTTCTTACACAGAAAAGAAGGTTGGCATCTCTGCAATGGTAATTGGACAGGTTACGCAGCATGCCAGCTATCCGAGCATTGTTGGTTCCTGCACCTATCAATCCCAAGGAAATGATAGCAGCCTGTATAATTTAGAGAAGTTTTCAGATATAACAATCCAATAGCAGCACAAATAACTACACTCATCCAAAATACCATGGCTACTTTCTTTACCATTGCTACTTCAATGTCTGAATCACGACTAAGCCTGCTCAGAGTGTCCATGACATTAACCTGTCCAAGCCAGCCCGGGAAAAAAATATGTTACCAAGAGTTAAGCAGAAGTAAAGAGAAACAGCCCTGCCACAACTTGTCAATAGAAGAAGTAAAACCAGAACATTAACACAGAAAAATGTGAGGGAAAGGGAAAAAAGAAATCCGTTGTATAGATATTTCAAGATATCATACCTTTGGATTTGATATACAGAGGAGGCCAAGAGCCAATGGAACTGCTCTTCTGATATTTTGATCCCCATACTGCAAAAGATGTTCTAGTGAGCGTATTGTCATCTCAATCCCCAACTCTTCAGACATTGCAACCATCGCAATACCAAGGACAGCTGGTCCCTGAAAGCTTTCACCTTTTACAAGATGTTGACCACATTGACCAAGAAAGTATTGGACCTAGAGAAGAATAACAGTCAGCAATTGCAATTATGAATCACTTAGAAGTGGAAGGCGGGCAACTTCTAGCACCTTGAGTACATTGCCTGTCCCAGCATAGGCACAAGAATGGAGGATCATATCGCAATGCTTTCTGATCTTCTTATGGAGAGTAGTCTTCAAAAGGTCAGCTATAGCCTCAACGTCGTCCTATAGGACATGACAGAGGGATACCAAATCAAAATAAGAAGTTATGCAATCCAACAATCATGAATATCTAGGCCATATTAATATAAATGATAATCTGCACATGTTACAAGAAGTGCAGTTAATTCAGATATTCTTCGGCCTCTTAGAAACTGAGGCATGTAACTTCTTCAGTTACCTGTTTCCCAAGGTATACAAGACCAAGAGCCAGTGGCAAAAGACGAGCAAGGGGCTCTCCCCATTCTGCCTCACTTCGGTCCGTCAATGCATATATGATTTCCTGGGCAATATCATGGTGACATGAACCCACGTACACCAAGCCCAAGGATATTGCAGTGAATACAATAACATCAAGGGACACCTTATTATCTTCAAGTATGTGAATCAATATGCTACTAATCTGAAAAACAGCAAGCACTCAATGTAACATTGTACATATCCAGACCAATCTTATAGAGTCTCAAAAAAAGGTAAAACTTGGTAAACTAAGGATGAACTTAATGACAGGGCAGAAAGTTATTTCCTGTCTAACCAAACCCAAAAGAAGAAATAGGAACATTACCTCTTCATTCCGAGCACCTGCATAAGAAAGACCCAGACCCATTATAGCACCTATTCTGATTGAAGGATCATCTTTGCGAACATAATCAGAAAGAAGTGCCAATGCCTGCACAAAGAAAGGAGTGAAATATCAGGACATGAAAATCTATGGAGAGAATTGGTAGACATCAGATAAACATTAGATGAAGCTCACTGGTTCAAGATCATTCTTGATGCCACAGTTTATAATCCCAACTC
This sequence comes from Solanum chiquidenum, assembly GCA_029582725.1. NCBI lineage: Eukaryota > Viridiplantae > Streptophyta > Magnoliopsida > Solanales > Solanaceae > Solanum > Solanum chiquidenum. The sequence goes on from JAJOOS010024841.1 coordinate 18,061, forward strand.
CTAATAGTGCACCAGCAATTACATGGGTGTCAGTACTATGGAGATATTTGTCCAGTTGTGCAAGCCCAGAATCGACATCCCAAAGCAGGATCATTCCCTAAATTTGTGAAAGAACAATCAGTAGCTGCAGATAGGCACTCCACAAGGAGAGTCGAAAGGTTAGTAGAACTATATACCAAACTTGCTGCAGCACTGGCCTTCCCATGTTCTTTATTTTTGAAAAGCCAGCTTGTAGAGGAACCACCACTTGTGGCCTCTGATGGTACTGTCATCAACTTATCCTGCAGCAGAGAAGTACCAAGAGTTGTTCATGGATACTGATATATAACAAGCTATACAAAATACTGACATATATCTATATGTGCACACCTGTGTATGAAAAATACAATTTGATTCATTTTACCTGGCCAAAACCAGCATTGACAAATGCATTGACGAATGTAGCAGCCAAATTTTGTGTAGCCGAATTGACACTTAGCTCCCCACTAGCTCGGCCATCAAGCAAATGTCGCTAACAAATCGAAATAAGATCTGATTTAGTTTCAATTACACAAAGCTTTTCTTGTGATAATGACTAAGAAACACAAGGTAAATTTCTGCAGATGAAATGTTTTTAGCAATGACAGAGTATCCAAAACAGATCTTTTGTTCGAGCAGGCGTTCTTTATCTTTCTTCAAATGGCCAACCAAGGTGAAAAAGAAAATGAGATAAGCTACTCCCAAATTTATTTTGAACATGAAAAAGGATGTGTGTGGGGGGGGGGGGGGGGGATGAAACAAGGTAGAAGGACTATTTAAAGAAATGAGCA
>JAJOOS010024842.1:0-10682 GCA_029582725.1 Solanum chiquidenum
TAAAATTGTTTTCTGATTTCCGATATTATAACTCCCCTCGGAATAGGCTTATACGCTGGAAAATGAGCATTTCGAATAAAAATTGTAAGAGAATTCCTGAAATTTGTAGTATAAAGTATTGATTCAACACATAACAATTTAACAAGTTCAGCACGATCAATTGCCTCAGAATATTCAGCAGGATAGTAGAAAATTTGAATATATTTTTCTAGAGAATCAATGAAACTCTTACTATAAAGTGACTCAGCAATTATAAATTTAGCTAGTTCCCAGCTGTCACGTTTTTGACAATATTTAAATTGTTCTCCAGTTTTAGGATCAATTTTGAATTGTACAGCATTACTATCACAACTTTCATTATCTGAACCAAGTTCATCATGACCGCGCTTGTTTTTTAATCGTTTATTACTGGGTGATGCAGACATTATTACGAAATTAATTAAGCAAATGAGAGAGAAAAATAATGAAGAGATGAAACGATTGTACCAAATTTGACGAAACACAACAAAAATCGAGCAGTTGAAACTTGAATTCCAATCACTTGATGAGACTTGAGAGGATGAGAGACAGAGAGTTTGAGGAGAAGAGTTTTTGTAGTGAGAAACAAAATATAAGATGTTTTTATATAGATTTTGAATGAGAGTGATTTTTTAAAGAAGTAAAATCAAATTTAGAAAAAAAATTAAGAAGGGACAACGGTCATATAAAATATTACCGTTAGTTTAATATTTAACGGTCATAAATTGTTTAGTAACAAAAAGATTTGTTTAGCTTAAGGACATTCGTTCTTCGAAGAATGTGCAGAGTAGGATTGGTATTAGCATGTTCACTTTTAACTTATCAAGTTTTACTTTTTGAGAGTTAAATTACGTATTTGCAGAGTAGAGTTTACTTAAACATTATAAAAATGCTTCAAAATTATTTTAACTTAAAAATACCTAAAATAAGTCAATCCAAATAAATTAAGTTGTAGTTTTTTATTATTTTCATCATATTAATATGAGAAAGACCGCAAGTTATAATATTTTTATGTAGTTTTTGAACATCTATATTTTAAAGAGAAAATTGTATGAAATAACAAACTATTAATTCAAATTAAATGTTATAGTCATAATTTCTTTTATTTGTAATTCGCAGAAAACATTTCATGTTTTTTGCCATCCCATTTGTATACCGAAATATACAAATGCAGGACTCATTTGTATACCGAAATATACAAATGCAGGACCCATTTGTATACCAAAATATACATATGCAGGACCCATTTGTATACCAAAATATATAAATGCAGGACCCATTTGTATACCGAGATATACAAATGCAAGATCCATTTGTATACCGAAATATACAAATGCAGAACCCATTTGTATACCGAAATATACAAATGCAGAACCCATTTGTATACAGAAACATACAAATAGACCCAAATACATATTTTTTATGTATATGTATATCGAAATATACAAATTAATAGTCATAGCAAACTTTATTGTTATAGAGCGCAATTATACAAACTATATATATAGCATATAAATATGATTTTTATATTTGCTAAACCTAAAATTTATATTTAATTGATCTAATTTAATTTAGCTCTAAAAATTAATCAAATTGATTTTCATGAATTAAGCTAATATTCATGAGTTTGTTACAAAGAACGTGTTCGAGAATTTTTTTTCTTATGCGGTTATTTATCGAGAATTTTTAATATCAATTGATCAACTTAAAGTAAGAAATGTCTAGGATATAATATGACTTATTGAAATGAATGTCTATAATAAAAATAAATAATATATTTTATTTGATTAACAATACTACATAATAGACAAGAGACATAAAAAAAATCAAAATTTCAAAAGTAGCATTAACATTCTTTTTCTGCTTAAACTAAACCCTTTTTGTAAAGACAAAAATAAAAAAAAACTACCAAACTTGGCCCTCCATTGACTAAACAAACAACTTACAATATCACCGAGTTGTTAAGTAACCAAATGATTTGTAAAGAGATTAAAGACATCCGTTTTTCAAAGAATGTGCAAAGTAGGACAATGGTTGCTCTAGCTAATTGGTGCTCACACGTTTTACTTTTTTTTTTTAGGTAACTAACTTGTTTTCATTAATCACCTGTAAAGCAATATAAAACAGTCAACATCCATAGTTAGCTAGATCTTGAATATTGAAAAGACACTATCCCTACTCTCATGCTATACACATAAATCCTCCCATCCACTCTTATATCAACCAAGACTGAACTAAAGGCCTAGTCTTTGAGGAGGCCCTAACATTACAAATAAAGGCAATAGTTCTAATAATCCTATCTACTGTTTTTGTCCTCTGCTCGAACACTCTTTGATTCCTCTCAATCCATACTGCATAGACAGCTTCAGCATATACCATTTTGAAAATCTGAGCTCTTATAGTCTTCCCCTTTGCATTCTTCAGAGCCCAGGTAAGGTGCTGCTGCCAATTCCCACCTATATCTGACGGCATTTGCATCCAGCTAGCAATCCCCTTCCATAGTCGTCTAGTATAAGAACACTTCACAAATAAGTGATCGCGAGTTTCATCCTCATTTTGACACAACATGCATTGTGGCTACCTTGGATCCCTATTTCAGCAACCTATCTTTAGTGAGCAACTTAGCTTGCAGCTGCAACCACATAATAAACACAGCCTTTGGTCGAGCAACAGTACTGAACATTAGGCACTTCCAGGGAACCCTCAGACCATCCACTATCAATCTCAAGTAAAGTTCTCTAGTAATAGACTGCTGATTCATTAGCTGGCAGTTATTCCACACCATCCTAGCTTCCAAAATCTTCCTAGTCATGATTTTTTATATATATAAGCTATGAATCCATCTAATCCACAGCTTGTCTTGCTTGTGAGTAAGGTCCCAGAAAGTCTTAGCAATTGCAGCTTTGTTCCACAAATGTAAATTTGTAATATTCAGTCCACCTGCAGATTTTGGAGTACAGATTTTCTCCCAAGCAATCAGAGCTTTTTTTGCTTATATGATTTGTACCTGTCCACACATAACTCCTACAATGAGCCTCAATAAGTTTCACCACTTTACTAGGTATTAGAAACAATTGTGCCCAATATAATTGTACACCAAACAAAACTGTTTGAACCAGCTGTATTCTCCCTGCGTATGATAGTTTATTTGTTATCCAAGATGATATTCTACTGACTATCTTCTTAATTAGCGGCTTCCACTCCATTACTGATAGCTTCTTAGTCGACATTGGAACACTTAAATACTTAAAGGGTAGCTCCCCTGAAGAGTATCCTAAGTGATGAAAGATATCTTCTTTTACTTGTGTTTGCATACTTCCAAAGTAGGCACAACTCTTTCCAAGGTTAGCTTTCAAACTAAAAGCATGAGAGAATTGCATGAAACACTCTTGTAATGCAGCCACTGACTTCATATCGCCCCTAGCAAACATTAGAAGGTCATCCGCAAAGTTTAGATGAGTAATATTCAATTTAGCACATTTAGGATGGAACTTGAAGCCCTTGTCCCCTTGCAACTCATTCAAATATCTACTAAGATATTTCATGGCAATTGCAAACAAATAAGGAGACATAGGGTCCCCTTGCCTAAGCCCTCTTGTTGCATCAAATGGTTCAGTATGCTCTCCATTCACCACAATTGAAAAGTTAACAGTCTGAATGCATTCCATTACCCAACTAATAAGAAACTCATTGCTTTCAATACTTGTCTTAAGTATATCCACTCAACAATATCATAAGCTTTCTGTAAGTCAACCTTAATCATACACCTAGGAGAGATATGCTTCCTACTATAAGCTTGCTAGGTTCATGGGCCAGAATAATATTATCAGCTATTTTCCTCCCAGGTATAAAACCTACTTGAGCTTCACTAATCACTCCAACAATCATCTTTTGCATCCTAGATGTTAAGACCTTAGAAATGATCTTATACAAGATAGAGCAACAAGATATTGTCTATACTCCTTTATAGTAACAGATTGAGTTGTTTTAGGTACTAGAGTAATTAATGTGCAGTTTACAGGTCTATACATGATACATGTTCCAAAGAAGTCCTTTACAGCTGCTGTTATATCATTTTGGATCACTGGCCTGTCTGGCCATGGTTCTTTAAAAAATGTAGCATTGTACCCATCCACACCAGGAGCCTTGTTAAGGCCAATAAATCTGAAACCCTCTATAATTTCATTGTTGGTCACTTCTGCACATAGTTCAACCTGCTGAGCATGTGTAATTGCAGACCCATTCTTCATAATCTGTTTATTAATTGCTGGAAGAGTCACTGCTGCAGTTTCCAGTAGGCTTTTGTAAAAATTAAGGATTTCACATTTAATGGATGTTTGCTCCACCAACTGATCACCTAACAGTGAAGTTAGTTTTAAAATCTGATTCTTTTGTGTTTTTCCCTTCATCACTGCTGTGAAGTATTTCGTATTGGAGTCTCCAAGTTTGATCCAATCCACTCTTGTTTTTTGCTTCATCACACTCTCCTCTATCAGGGACCATTTTTCCAGTTGCATTCTCCCTTTCCAGCAAACTATTACAAGAATTTGTAGTCAACTGCTCTTGTAACTTTTTTAATTCATTTATATACATCACAATCCTCTGAGAGATACTCTTGAATTCCTATCTGTTCAACTTTCACAATTCAGGCTTAAGCTCTTTCAGGTTGTTCCAGATGTATTTAAGTTTACACTCTGCTCTTCTCTTCTTCCAACTGCTTTCCACTATAGATATAAACTTACTATGTGAGGCCCATACATTAAAAAACTTAAAAGGAGCTTTCACCTGCCACTGAATTGGATTAATTGATAATAGCACAGGAGCATGATCTGAAACATTTTTATCAATATTTAAAAAGCATGTTTTGAATGATTTTTGTCTTATTTTTATTAATTTGATTTAAGAATAAGTATTTTAAAGCATTTTTTTATTCTACTTAAATATTATAAAAATCCTTGAGCGTTTACTTCTCCAGTCACTTTTACTTGTCTATTATTTCAAAAATAGTATTTTACTTTTACTTGTCACTTTTTATATTTCAAAAAAAAAAAAAACTTATTTTTACCTTTAGTGTTAATTACTTATTTTTCAAGATCTAAAAATACTACTCATCAATTAGGAGTAGTATGGTAAAATAATCATGTCAATCATTATATGTGTCAAATCCAAATGAGACAAGTAAAAGTCAATTGATGGAGTATTTTGGCTTTAAAACACTTATAACAAGTCAATTTGAATTGGCTTTTAAGTTGTAATTTTTTAATTATATTATTATGCGAAGAATTGCAACTTATAATATATTTTTTAAATATAATTCTTCAATATCTAAATAATTTTTAATTAATTTAATTTGATTTAATTTTAAAAATAAATTAAATTAATTCTCATCAAGTAAAATGTGATAAAGTAAAAATAAAGGAAGAGAATACAATAGCGGATGACCCTTAAGCATTAATTCATGAGTTTGATACAAAGAATGCGTACGAGAAATTCTTTTACTTATGGAGTGCGGTTATTGATTTTTTTACAACAAATTGTTATAGTTGCCTTGTACTATTAAGTTCACCTGCATTAATTAAGTCTAACATTTGTATTTACAAATTATTGCCGTAGTTACAATTTTTGCCCCTTTTTTTTTGTTTTTTGAATTCTAGGATAACATGTAGCAGTTACAATCTTTATCCATCGGGTAAGCATTATGTGCGTAATGGATAAAACAGTCCACTGTGTAATAGCTTGCAAACCATACAAAAAATATAAATTGTACTAGGCAAGCCGTATGCGACAAATTCGACACAGAAAACATTAAAGTTAGATCAATCCCGAATCATCCATATGAATGACCACCCTCCAAACTAACTAAACCACTCCAAATACATATTTTTGTTGTTATTAGTTCAGGCTTGGGGATAAATTCTAAATATTTTACTTATCACACATGCATCTGGTAAGTTATATGTTCATTTTATGTCACTTAGTAAAAAATAATTTTAAGGCTTAAGTCATCCACGGCCCCTTAAAGTTATCCGCATAATTCGTTTAAACACCTCAACTAATGATTGTACCTATTGAACACATATACCCCTTAAAATTGATACCTATTTGACACTTATTTGACAATCAGCCCAAAATATGAGATGTGTGTATGACATGAAAAATTGATGAATTAAATGATGACACGTGTAATCTAAATCTAAAAATGTATTTTAAAAATGAAATTCTAAAAAATAACTATTTTAGTTTTTTTTTTTAAAAAAAAAACTAACTAAAAAATTTAAAACGATTTTTCTAAAAAAAGCCACCTACACACCCATGCCACCCGTCCTCTTCGTCAAATCATGTACTATCACTTTCCCCGACGGTATCGTGCGATCACAATGAGTAAGTCTTGCCTCTTCACCCCAAGTAGTATGACATCGTTGCGCACCCAAGATAAAAATTAATTTCCCTTTCAACCGAATAGCATCAAAAGTTTTCACTCATTCCATTCATTTTCTTTCCATTACTAATCATTATTACAATTATATGAAAAATAATTAACTTTTGCCGGAAAAAAATGTTATCTTCATCGGAAAAATGGAGTTATGCCGGAAAATATGAAACTTAGATCTATGTAATAACTAAAAAATGAAAGAAGGAAAAAAACAAAAAGAGTTGGAGAGAGTGAGAGAAAGAAAGAGAGAGGTGGAGGGGGTGTGGGTGAAGGAGATGATGAAAAGAGGGGCTTTGGGGAAGAAATTTGGGGAAGAAGACGACTTTTTTTCCTCTTTTTTCATTTCTTCTTGTTAATTAATTTTAAAAAATATTAACAGTATAAGTTGGAAAATAAATAAAAAATCAACTGTTTAACGCGCTTAAGGAGTGTGGAACACGTTTTTTTAGTTATGTCAGCATTTTGTGTTTAATAGAAATGACTTTTGAACAAATAAGATATTCAATAGATACAAGTCTTAATTGAGGTGTCTAAGTGAAATATGTAAACAACTTTGAGTGACTGTGAATGACTTAGGCCTAATTTTAAACGATGATTGATGAAGGATGATCCTACATTTCGGCTCATATTCAGCTTCAACACTTGTAAATTCGAGAAAAAATGATTACATGCCTATATTATGCATACATTTACGATGTTTGTTGGTAAGATTAGCCAAAGAGTTGTTGTTACGTCGGTGGCTACCACACACAAAGGTGTCGGTGCCTATATTTTAGTCCAAACAAATTTAGGTGAAACCCCAGATCAAGCACGCATGTTTCCATCTATTCTTCAATTCATTTATTTTTCTTTTTAATTTGTTTTAAAACGAATGAATTTTTTTTGTTTTAGCAATTTTTTAATATCATGTATGACAATTTATGACTACAAAATGAAGGTTGTTTTGATACATATGATAATTTAATATCACAAAATTCTAAAATCTTTCTTTTTATCTTTTAAACTACATGTCAAAAAGAAAAAAAGGTCATTTGTAATGAATTGGGAAAACAGTTGATGGGAGTTTGAGTATCAAGATTCCTACAAATGGAAAGAATAATGCAACAAATAATTGAAATTTGTTACTCCTTTTAGTTCATATTAAGTGAATTATTGAGACTTTTTTTATATTGATCCTTTATTTTTTGAGGTTTTTAACTACTTTATATATTTAAAGATTCCTTTTAAGAAAATAGTTTGATCATCAATTGAGTAGCATATCTAGACAAAGCATGGAACTTGACCTCATAAGCAGCCACAGTCATACCACCCTGCTCCAAAGCCATGAACTCATCCTTCTTGCGATCCCTCAAGGTCCTAGGCACATACTTCTCTAGAAACAGAGCATGAAATTGGATCCAAGTAAGTGAAGGTAAAGTAGAAGATATGCATTCCATATAAGCTCTCCACCACTATTTAGCCTCACCGTGAAATTGAAAGGACACTAACTCAACCCCATGTTGTTGGACAATTCCCAACTTACGAAGCCTCTCATAGCAATCTAAGATAAACTCATAAGCATCCTTATTCTCAAAACCAAGAAACACAAGAGGCTTTAGCTTCAAAAACTTAGTCAACATTTCATGCTCATTACCAGTCATAACAGAATCCAACAAAGGACGGAAGCAGTCCCACCCACCTTGGGCTCAGTGCTAGCAATAAGAGGGTTATTAGGAGCTTGAGTTGCTTGAGCAGAAGGAAGCACTCCATGACCAACCAACCCTTTCAAGAATAACATGTCTGTCGAGCTAACACTGAGTCTACGGGGGAACATCGGTAGTCTCAGCCTGCACCTCTTCCTCTTGTTTCTCAACATCAACATTCTCCTCTTCAATCTTTTCATGATGCGCAAGAGGGTTCTCATTCACATGAGCTCCATTTCCAGCAGGTGTTACTCTTCCACGGCCTCTACCCCTAGCTCTTCCTCTACACATGCCTCAACCACGACCTCTCGCTGCAAATTCCTCAGCTGGATCATTGACGGAAGCTACGGGCCTAACGTCGTTGAATCTAGTATTAACCATCTGTGAACAGAAGAGTGAAGAAGGTTAGATACCTATTTGAATTGTCATATACCAATTGGAATCAAGTCAAAGCACGAAAGGAGACAAGAGAAAACAGAGAGATTTCATTAAGTACTATAGCCTCTCGAAGAAAAGTAAAGGCGTCCCCGTACCGTTCTGCAAGACTCTACTAGACTCGTTTTGGTACATCTAGATCAACGAACCTAGGCTCTAGGCATTACTTCCGCAATGTTAGTTTATTATTGTTAGACTTTTGTTAGAGTTTATGGGAACTCTATTTATTTCCTTAGTATTTAACTTGCTTCCGTAACTTAAATGCATTAGTTTTGGTTTAGTTGCTTGGTTTGGATTGTAGTAGTGATTCTTCCACCGGAGAATTAGTGTGGGTGTCATCACGACGGTCTGGGTCGTATAATTTTTTTATAAAAAATACAATAGTGAAAATGGCATTTTATTTAGGGATATATCCTAAAATAGTTTTTTTAAAAAATATGTTGTACTATCATAATTCACTAAATATGAATTAGAGTGAGTATTACACAAAGTCCAGTTATGTTTGGTTGGAAAACGATGTCGATTTTCTTATTCCAAATTGAAAATTCAATTTCATATTATGATTTTTTTGAAATACAAATTTTTAAAAATTGAAATTTGAATCTTTTGAAGTTTGCCACGTGTGCTTGGGAAGAGGTAGTTGGGCCCATGATTAGTGATGGAAGTGAGCCCACAACTTCTTTATAGGTTCCAAAGGCAAAAAGACTAATTAGCCGGCCCACCTCGATGCTCGAGCCCAATTTTCTAATTGCCGGTCTTTGCACGTGCCCCCTCCTTTACGTTTCATGTTCCTTACCTAGTACTATGCTTTAATTGCGCCTTAACCAAATCAATTGCACACTTTACTTTGTATGCTCACTACTCACATGGCGTCGAGTCGAAGAATATTAATAGCTCAATTAATTATTTATTAAAAATTTATTTTATTGATAAAAGTTTGATTTTTTAATTTTTTTTTTTTTTGTTTTTCCACCTTCAGTTCAATTATCGAATATGAAGGTCACATATTTGTTTGGTTTAATTAAATTTGATACTACTTTATATTTTCAAAAATTATAGTACTAAATATTTTAAGTTCAAACATTTTAAAATATCATTTATGCTTGTTTTCAATATCTCAGATAAGTCATGGGAGATTAACTTTAGATTAGAGAGCTGAGTATGTATATTCAATTTATGTTCCTTAATTTGCTCTAAAACTGTCGATATCAATTATATAAAGTAAAAATGAAAATTTATTTTTAAAACAAAAAATAAGTAAAAGTGGAGGAAGGAATTAATGTGATATAGTCATTTTATTAATTACTCATATGTCAAGTCAAAAGATTGATTTAATCATATAAATATAATATTGGCCAAGTAAAATAAAACTAACAGACTAATTCGCAAGTAACATTTAATTACAGAACAATAAAATTGTGTATTCAGTGGGGTGTAATGGCTCCTTTTTCTAACTTACAAGTTGGTAGTAACGGCATCTCCAATTCAAACATTAAATTTTACATCAAATTTGATGTCAGCAATTTCAACCTACTGCACTAAATTTTACGTCAAAAAGGAATATTTTTTTTTCTTCATTATTATATTATTATTTATTATTTCATTTATATTTTCTTATTTCATAAAATAAATTCTTTCTAAAACATTGACCATATATAATTCATATTATTTCATTTTATAATTGTTTAATATAAAATTATTTTGTACCATAATTTTTTAAATAATATAAATTGCTAGCAAATATTATACATTATACATAATAATGAATAAAAAAAAAGTGAAATTATTAATGAAATATAATTAAATAAAGTATTGATGTATACTTTATTATACCCCATACAATTCATATTTTAATAGTATTGATGGATTTAGAAAGAATCTGTCAGATTATTAAGTTATTGTTATAATTTTTTTAAATTATTATGTTTTGTTGTACTTTTTAAAATTACTATGTATTTTATATTTTAATTTTGATATATGTCAATTACTACTTTGTTGAATGTTTATTATTTTCGGTTATTTTTAAGTACATTGTATTATTTGTTTAAAAAATTATATGTTTGCATTTTTAATTTTTGTGAAGGTTAATTGTAGTTATATCCAATTATAATTTA
>JAJOOS010024843.1:0-20233 GCA_029582725.1 Solanum chiquidenum
GGGATAAGGATTGCTACTAAGTACTCTCATCTCAACTAACGACGGAGTACCCACCCTAGCCCAACATTCATTTATTTAGGGTTAAGGATTGCTACTAAAGTTTTCTCATCTCAACTCACGAAGGAATACCTAACCTAACCCTCATTCATTCATTAAGAAAGCTCTTGGATTTTAAAGATGAAAAAACCTTTCATCTAGGAACCCCATTCATTTAAAGGAGTACTTTATGAGACTATCCTTACAATACACTCAACCAACTTTTTCTCCCTTAACTCTAAGGGGAAAAACCTATCAAGAAAAGCCGTCTTAAACACTCCCCAATCTATTGGGTTAGCCAATGTGGGTCTCTCATACCTCCATTGCTCAAACCACACTTGAGCTACATCCTTGAGTTGGTAGGAAGCCAACTCCGCTTTCTCCCTAGGAGTCACTCCCATTACATCCACAATCTTAAACACCTAATCTATAAAGTTTTGTGGTTCCTCATCTACCTTAGAACCAAAGAAGGTAGGAGGGTTCATCCTTGTGAAATCCCTTAACCTTGAGTCCACGGTACTCTCAATAGCATTCACCCTAGGCCTCACATTTCTATTTGCTTGAGTAGTCATGGCACGGGCTAGGGAGAGAAAAGCCTCTCTAATCTCCCCATTAGTATTCAAACTTCGAAACCCCAACTCTTGAGTCAGTCCCAATCATAAATGAGTTTTTGAAAGTTTTTCAAGAAGATCTTCCAAAAGTCTCTCTCGAAAGGGAATTCAACTTTAAAATAGATATCCTACCAAATGCCCAACCTATTTCGATTCCTCCTTACAGAATGGCTTCAGCTGAGCTAAAACAATTGAATGCACAGTTAAAAGACCTTTTAGATTAAGGCTTCATCAGACCCAATATCTCTCCATTAGATGCTTTAATGTTGTTCATGAAGAAAAATGATGATTCTCTCAGAATGTACATTGACTACCAGCAGTTGAAAAAGTCACAATAATAAATAAATATCCTATCCCCAGGATTGATGACTTGTTCAACCAATTTTAAGGTGCTAGTTGCATATCTAAGATAGACCTTAGATCCAACTATCATCAGCTCAAAGTCCTGGATAGTGAAATCCTGAAGACAAACCTCCAGGACTCGGTATGGTCATTATAAAGTAGTAGTTATGTCTTTTGGGTTAACGAATGCAACTCCAGCTTTCATGGACTTAATGAACAAAGTATTCAAACAATATTTGGACTTGTTCGTCATATTCTTTATTAATGATATCCTCATTTATTCTGAGACTGAGGAAGAGCATGCAACTCATATGAGAGTTGTTCTACAAACCCTCAAAGATCGCCAGTTATTCGCTAAAGTTAGCATATGTGAATTCTTGTTACAAAGTGGATTCTCAGAACATTTAGGCAGTACAACACTAGACCAAACCCACCTCTCTGACAAATATTAGAAGTTTCTTGGGTTTCGCTGGTTACTACAGGAAGTTTGTTGAAGGATTTTCATCCATAGATTCCCCATTGACCAATTTGACTCAGAAAAAGGTCAATTTTCAGTGGTTAAATAAGTGTGAGAAAAGCTTCTTAGATCTAAAGACCTGGTTGACTACAACTCTTGTCTTGACTCTACCAGATGGTTTAGACGGTTACGTGACATATGCTTCTAGACAACTTAAGGTCCATGAGAATAAATACCCGACTCATGACCTCGAGCGTGCAGCCGTTCTATTTTCTCTAGAGATTTGGAGACACTACTTGTATCGTGTTCATGTTGATGTGTTCACAGATCATAAAAGCCACCTATATGTCTTTACCAAATAATAGTTAAATCTTCGTCAAGGGAAATGACATGAATTTCTCAAAGACTATGTTATAAATGTGCTCTACCATTCGGGTAAGGCCGCTGTAGTAGTTAAAACCCTCAACAGATTATCCATGGATAGTGTGGAATGGGTAAGAATGGGTAAGAATCTTCAGTGGAAAGGTGCAGTTCATCAGTAAAGAGTTGAGGTTTTCTCCCAAGAGGGAGATGTTGTGCCTCGTTACCAGGGTCACTTATGTGTTCCTAATATCACTACAACATTTTAGTCCTTTAGCCGCACTTGACAAGTGTGGCCTAAACTATCCAAAAGTGTTGTCTTTGATCAAAGGCCACAGTTATTGTCTTTAGACAACACTTTTATGGGGGTGGCCTAAAGTAGCGTAATATTTTCCCTAAGGCAACACTTTTCAAGTGTTTCTTAAGAAGCTACACTTGAAATGTGTGGCCTATAAGATAAAAAGGCCACGCTTTTAGCTACTCGTATGGCAACGCTTTTCATGATCTGACACTACGTTTTCAAATGTGGTATTTAATACCTGAAGGCCACACGTGTGGCCTTTTATACGTCCTTTAAAGAAACATTTGTTAAGCCTAGGCTTTGTTAATGTACATGCCCCAATTTACACTAAAACCATACAATTGGCATACCTATGACCACCCTTTTCAACTGTGGTAATTTGTTTAGTCTATAAAATATTATTTAAAAACATTGATACGCCTCTAATATATTTTGCATGTATCCAATAATCAAATCAAACGTTATTATTCTATTTAGATAATCTCAAGCACTAAATTAGACAATAAATAACAGGAAAAAGAATATATATGTACAAATTTTACAATAAACTTTGGGAAAGAAACATAGCTGCACTTGAAAAGAATTCCACAAAATCAAAATAAGTCAAGTATTTCACATACTAATAAACAAATATTTTAAGATGTGCACTAGAAAGAAATTCCCCAAAATCGAATTCAAATATCACAATTGGTTAACAAATCTTCATCGTTCACTTCAATAAAAAGAATTCACTTGTGCCGCCATTTCAAATTTTATCACATGAAGTTTCCTACACATTCAAGTAAAATCATATATTAGAAAGAAATCAATTTATGATAGTACACACACTATCATAAATAATAGTATGTGAATATATTGCCGCAACCGCTCCATTACTAAAAAGAATTTCAATCCACTGACACGTTGATTTTCATCCTCCTGAATTTTACTCTATTGTCTGAATAACATTTTAAATATCTATAGAAAAAATAAATTGTTATCCATCAAAAATTAGATCTTGAGGAATGCAAGACAATAACAGAAGTGTAATTGTAAGATATCAGCGCAGAATATATACCTACAGACGCCAAGCACACGAACACTATATTACAGTACCAAATTTTTATCTTCATTATTCGTCTCCTAGTACTTTTCTATTACAGAAATACACCTACTAAAGAGTGTTACTAAAATGTTATTCTAACCTTCAAAAATAAATTACCAAAAAAAAGGGGGGGAACCAAGAGTTTCAAAAGCCATGGTGAATAAATATGCTGAGAACACTGCAGTTGTTGCTGAAAAGTTTGATGTTCCCATGCCTGATGTGCATACACCAGAGGAACTAGTGGCTGAGACTTCCAGCAGTGGAACTCCTAAAGCAGAAAAAAGTGTAAATTTTATATTATGTTCTATAATGTTTTGAGTATTGCATCTATCACTGTTTCTTTGTATTTAGTTGAGTTGTGATGAGTATTTTTTCCAGCCTTTTAAGTTCAGTTAGTTATTGCTTTCCATCGTTTGAGCCAGATATCTGTTTACTCTAACCTTATAACGTACTCGTACATTCAGTGCACTGATGTCATTCGACTTTTATCATTTTATGATGCAGATACAATAGTTTAGGATCATCAACAAGCGTTTCGTTGAGGTTAGTTGACATTCCAGTCACCTTTGGTGAGCCTTATAGTATTCCAGAGGACTTCTTCATTACCTTATAGTTAGTAGTTTTGAAATGTCATGGGTCTTGTACCGATATCGTTATGTAATAGTAGAGACTTCATACATAGATAGAGTTGAGAAGTTTTTCAGTATTTTATTTCTTTGAGGTGTTTTACAAATTATAAGTATTCTCATTGAGTATTGTTCAGATTGTCTTTTTAATTAGGTATTTTTAAAGCTTATGTATGCTTGAGTTAGTCTTGGGCCTTCAGGTATCTCTAGTGTTATCCCTTCTGTGACTCCTAGTTCCTCTACAGCTCCCCTGCCTCCTAGGTCTGGTGCTACTATTGTTGCTACTTCCCGACCTCCACTTACCTAGGTTGCATTACTATGGAAGGGACATCTAGCTCATTCTGCTGATAGACGTGCCTCCAGGCTTGAGGCCACAGTCCCTGGGATGATTTTGAGGGCCCTTACTACTATTGTGACACCCCTTAGTATGTCTATTAATGCTCTTGTGGCACGAATATTGGTGTGTAAGCGAGTCCAGGGGGCCACTGATGAGGTGATGTCTCTAAAGGCAATAATTGTTGAGCTGAGGAAGGACGTGGACCAGCTGAAGTCCACAGATATGTCCATGATTTTTGGAACTGCAGATATCCCTGACATGCCAACGGATATGGATATGCCTTCGACTACCACCGGAGATGAGGTTCTAGTTGAGGAGATGGTTGTTGCTGAGTTCGAGGCTGAGACAGATGAGGAGCATCTTGGTATAGATGAGAAGGCTACTTATAAGGGCCTTACAGAGGTTGAGGTGGTTATGGTGGATTCAACCGTGCAGATTTCATTGGGAGAGAAACCCATGGCTAACCCTAGTGGAGCCAGTGTTGCTGATGTGATCTCGGGCATTGATGCCTCGACAGATGGAGTGACTGTGTAGACAAGACTTTTTCTTGACCTCCCTCTATGTCATCTTTATTGACTTTTATTATTTTGTTGCATTTGAGGACAACTGCATTTTTGTTTGTGGTGGGGTGAGGTATTTCCATACCTACCTCTTGTGACTACATTTTGTATATATTGGGTTTTTGTGTTGTAAATTGTGTTGTAGATTTCTATTTTGTGAATGTTTGAGCTTATGGCTCCTTGTTATGAATGCAAATGATTTTTGACCATTCTAAAAAAAATTGCCACCTCTTGTTATGTTTGAATGTGGTTGTTCTTTCGCAAATTTGAGTATCGATCATGATCATTACCGATGACTTAAATAGTGCTCTTATTCGAACAAAAAGGAATGTGCGGGTATGATGAGGCCAAATGAAGTTGCATACATAATATGTGGACTTTTTGCATCTTGTTGTGACTAGCTGATTATGAAATGAGTCTCTTTGATGAACATTGCATACTAGCAAAAGTGTGGAGTCTTGTTTGATATTGGTGCAATGCCTTGTGTGATGAGTTTACCGTGAACTTTGTGTGATGACACCTAGAGTTTTTCCCATTGGTCCGGTTGACTAAGTGATGCAAGCTCTTGAAATAATCTTAGGCAACAATTTTGAAGAGTGGAAGAATTTGACAATATAGCTCTTTTGTGGCCAACCTTGTAAGATGTGTGAACTTTGATTGAACTCCTTTGAGCCTTGTCCTTTTTATGGAAGAAACTTGATGCAATGTAACCCTTCTTCATCCATTCACCCATAATCCTCATGAAGTGTGGTTTGTTTGAATAGCCAACTTAGGCTTTCCTAAGTTGGGGATGTGGTGAAAAGAGGAGGAAAATCGAGAAGTGTGAAGAAGTCCCCCTTGGTCCATGGTTTTGAAAAAAATGAAACCTCTCGATACAAAAAAAAATAGAAAGAAAAGAAGAATGAAAAAGAAAAAGAATGAAAAATTTGTGAAATAAAGTTGTAAAAGTTGCAAAAGAAATGGGGTGTCTGGTATTCCATTGGAAGTGAATAATGGGGTGAATTTTGAGCATGAGTAAAAATGCTGAAAAAAAGGAAGAAAGGTGATGCTCATACCACATTTCATGAGGATAGCAGCCACTGAGCCTAAACGACCATACCTTTACACTCAGCCTCGTTAAAAGCCTTTAAAAGACCTTTTTTTTTATCTTGAGTGAGCTGAAGCGAATGTTGGTTCAAAAATAAGGACAATCCTATGGGTGAAGTCATGCATGTGTTCATCTTTGTGAGTGTGAGAGTTGTATATTATTCTGGAGCTATAAATTATTGAAGAATTGTGTGTGAATATGGAATCATCCTTGTTGTGAGGGCATTTGAGTACCTTTGTTGAGCTTGACCTTGCATTTGAAGCAAGTACTGTGAGAATCTTTGATAATGGTGAGTCACAACTTGAACCTTTGAGTGCACAATTGATCATTGCATGAGTAAGTTGAGTCTTGTTGTGTGCAATCATGATTGAGTCTTTTGTAGTACTGTTTGAGACATCCTTTTTAAACTGTTGAAGTTGAGTTTTACTTGAGGACCAGCAAAAATTTAAGTTGGGGGTGTTGATGAGTCTGAGATTTGGACTCATTTAGGGCTTTGTTTATATAGATTTAGTGTCCTCAAATGCTCAATTTGTGCCAATAACTGATGTAAAACACTTGATTTTCAGGTTTATGGATTGAGGAACAAAGCAAGGACACTAACAAGCAAAAAGGAACAAAACAGGCTGAAAAGATGAAGAACGGCAGCCTGGTTATTGCCAAGCTCACTTGATGACTCACCGAATGGCTATTTGACCGCCTAAAGTTCCTGTGTGCCATGCCTCGAAGGAAAGAACCAAGTTGGCGATGGAAAGGAGCAGTCGGCGGATTCTCGAGTAGTTCCGCGATGCAGTGCTAGATCGCCCAGAGTTACAGACCTTGAGGATGTTGAATGCCAAGGCAGAAGGGCAATGGAAGTGACCAAAGGGCGGCTCGCCAAGTGGTTCGGCGAGCCAGACTTACTTCGCCAAGTGACTCTTCACAACACATTTTTGGAGACTATAAATACATTTTTGAACTTTTAGTTTAGTATCTTAGCTCATATAATTTTATTATATTTTTGAGTTTTGAACGGTGAGACAGTTTTCTCTTGTTTTTTCTAAGCTTTGAAGAATTGAAGTTTTTAAATTTTGAGAAATTGGAAGTGGATCTTTGAGGTTCTTCGAATTGGAGAATTGTAAGGACGAATCTTCACTTACCAAGTTGATGGATAATCAATTTGGTAACTGTTTTTACCTTTTTATGTTGTCTAGCGAAAACCCCAATTCTTGGGGTGTGATTATGTGATTATGGGCTGATTTAGTCTATGTGTATTGCTAGTTTAAATGCTATTTAGAAGTTAGTTTAATCATTAATTATGGTTTAATTTAAGAATTGTAGGTGCAAATGCAATTCTAGGTTTGTGTTCTTAGCGTGCTCGAGAGAGAGGTTCTAGAACTAAGGTTTTTGATTGATGGTTTGTGGGTATTGGGTTGACCTGGGTTCAGCACGAGAGTGTGAATCCTAAGCCTAGTCTCACACATTCAGCTCGAGAGAGTGAATGGACTAAGGTGGAGCATATCTTGACAACCTAGTAAACCTCCGAGCATATTCCTCAACACTCATCCTACCTTGCCAAAGATTAATAAATGTGAGTAAGATAGCTTCTCTCATCTCTAAAGGACAAAACCTATCAAGAAACCTATTCTTAAATCTTTCCCATTCCATGGGGCCCACTTCTACCGGTCTTGCTCCTTTTTATTGACCAAACCACCTCTGAGCAACATCCTTTATTTTGTAAGCGGCCAATTCCGCCTTCTCTACCGGAGTTACTCCCACAAAGTTCAACACCTTAGAGACCTCATCTATAAACTCTTGAGGGTCTTCCTCCATCTTTGACCCATAAAATTCCAAAATTTATATTCTGGTCTGAGTCAACAATTGGAAGCCATATCTAATCTTCTCATTGGTCATTAAGTCAACCGGAACATGAAGAGCTTGAGGAGGAGCTCCTTGATCAGCATTGTCTCCTTCAAATCCACCAGTGAAAGCTCTTGGAGTAATAATGTCATGTATTGGTGGTTAAGGATTAGAAGAAGGACCTATAGAGTTAATCTCTATGGTACGACTTAAGAGTAATGAAAGAATCGTAGTTTCCTAACATCTTATAGCCTCTTATTCATAAATTTGGCGCGCTTCACACTATGAACAAGACTCTACTAGACGTGGCTTATGAGACATTATCCTAAAACCATCCCAACATCTTGTGCTCTCATACTATGTTTGTCACTTTCACGACCCAAGGCTATACCCTATATGTGACACGGCGTACAAGGCTTCGAGAAGCCTCATAGCATATCTTGAAAATAAGAACATAGGAATATAATGCGGAATTTAAAACTTTTCTTTGCAATTGAAGTCTTTTATAAAATGAGAGAGTCTATAACACCATGTCTCAAACCATTTATAATACTTGGATTAAAAATTTTGAATACAATCTTAGGGACATATCCCTTACACAAGTCTAAAACATAAAAGAAAGACATAAAGGACATATGGTCAAGCCCTCGAATGCTATGAGGAGACACCAATCTTCTTCTTCTTGATCTACTATGGTCCTAGCCATGAGGGTAGAATCCAATATCACCAAACCCTATACTTATAGAAAATGTAGAAATATGGGTTAGCACAAAATGTACTAATTATGGAAGGCATGCATAAAAATCCTTAAAACATGCAAAAAGGGACATTTTAGTTGAAACCATGCTAAATGCCACTTTTGAACATCATCTTTGAAATAGTTGGAGAATGTAGCTCATAAGACAAATCATGTACAATTCATCGTAGCATAAAGGATATCATCATAATCGCAAGCATAGTCTCCAACATAAGCATAATGCCTACTCCAATCTTCACAAGACATAGTTTACATACATAATTAAATACCAAGATCATCTCATCATAATAGAACTATCACATAAGCAACCATAAGCTATACTTGTGCAATGCCTATAGGATCCCATAATCCTATATACACTAAGTATCACTTTAGGCCACCATAATCATGTATAACATACCTTGACCTTATCCATAGCCAACACTCATAGACAAGGAGACATTCATGTTCATAACTTGTAATAAGTAAAGTCACTCTTAGCAAAAGTACATATCATGCATACATAAATTCATATATCCTCATAGCATAAGGAAACCACACCATAATCCTTTTATAAGTCTACTTGCGCAATGTATAAGTGAAGTCCCATTCCCCCACTCACACTAAGTAGAGCTCTTTAAGAAGTCATAAGTATAGTCCATGTTCATGTTCATAATTCATATTAAGCATTCATTAACTCATAAAGCATCATGTCATAAGAGAAGATTCAATAATCACTCTCAAAGAGTACTTTTGCAATGCATGAATGAAGTTCCATACTCCCATTCATACTAAGTAGAACCTCTTGAGGAACCATAGTACATAACTCATGTTCTTGTTCATAGTTCATGTTTCTTGTTCATGTCATGGTTCATATTCTTGTTCTTGTTCATGTATGGAAATATCCTTAACCGACATAGACCATGTGAGCTACATGGAATTCGGTGTCATGCCCCACACCAAAAAAAGGTGTCCTAATTGCCTAAGGTAGAACTAACATGTTTAGCTTTTAGGTAGATCCACAAGATAAAGACCTATGTGGGCACATAGTTATGGGAGAAGGAGATTGCTACTAGAAACCCGGAATGACTGACGTAAAAGTCTTCCATCTCATGAGATAACTGTTTTGGGAACCCGGACTGACTGGCATAAAAGAAACCCATTGGGAAGCCGGACTAACTGGCGTAAAAGCTTCCATCTCATTTTTATATCCACTCGGTGCTAAGTATAATTCCCTTTAAGTTCATGTTAAGTCTTTACTTAAGTTCATGTTTATGGAAGGGTGACTTAACACTCAATACAATGCAACATCTTGATATAGCTCATATATTCACTAGGTGAGAATGACCTTTCAACCTTAGAATCATTAATATGTTAGTAAACTTTTCACATCATGGTCATAGTGTTAATGAGAATAGCCTTTCAATCAACACAACAACATTATCGTAGTCCTAGACATTTCATGCATAGTCATGTGTAAGGGTAAGGGAAGAATGATCTTTCAACAATACAACAATTACACAATAGTCATAGGATCTTCACTTTTTAAGTGAATCATGAGTTCATACACAGTTCTTATCAACATGTACTAACCCTCATAATTTTCCCTTTCAAGGTCTATGAATCAACTCAACCCAAACATCTAGAATTACTACATTAGATAAGGGGAATATCATGATTCAATCATACAACTAACACCTTAGTCACATCATAGTCATGTTCATGCATGGGGTGTGTATGTGTGATTGTCCTTTCAATGACACAACAACAACATTATCATCACAGACACTTCACTCTCAAAGTGTTCATAAAACATGCACATAATATTATAATCATGCATACCCCTCATATCTTGCATTCAAGGATCATATATCATATTAATTCAACACATCTAACATCCATTACATTAGACATCGATAGAATCATGACTTAATTAAATCATTCACTACATGCATAAACTCATGTGGTCATATTATAGGTCATGTGGGTGAAGTATTTTCACAATAATGTCATATTCAACTCAACATACATAATAGCTCCCTTCTTAAAGCCTTAACATCCTTATCTTATTCATTTTAGCTTTTACCCTTAAAGTTGTAGGAGTCATCTTCATGTTGCAAGCCTTACTCTCAAGCAATTCCTCACATGATCATCATGTGTACCTAATTCTCAAGGTAATCTATACATATGCCTCATTCTTGATCAATTATAGTCATATAGGAGACATCTAAAATCAATCTCAATACTACACAACCATGATCCATCATATAAGCCCTAATCAAATCAATTCATGTCTAGGAGCTTTACTTTTAAGCAATTCATATCTAGATCATCTAATCTAAGGCAATTCATAAAGAAGTTCATCATCCTTAGAAGGTCACATCTAAACCCTCAATTTTCCTATTTCATGATATGACACTAGACTATATCAATTTAACCATAGCATCTTAGGTTAATGAAGGATAAATGTATAATTATTCTAGAATCATGTAATTACACCATGAACAACCATTAATTCTCTTAATTGGGCAAATATCCAACAATACCCACATCATGAAGTCAATTTAGTAAAGTGGGGGATTCATGGGTTCTTGGGGGGATTTCATCATAAATCAACCATTAAACATCAATTCAATCTTAATTCATCATAAATCAAACAATGAAAACGTTTTGAAAGAGAACCCATGACTTAAATTGAATCCCTAGCTTTTGAGGGAAATTGGAAGCTTTGAAATCAAGTTTTGGGGGAACACTATGGGTGAAAGCTACCCATAGATGAAAAGCCACCATACCTTATGAAGATTTCCTCACGAAATTAAAGAGAAAAGGCTGGTCCTTGACCCATAGACTTGACCTTCTTCTTGTTCTTCAATGGAGTTTTAGAGAGAGAAAATTTGGAGAGGGAAATTTGTTATGATTTGGGGTCTTGAGATATAATGAGTTAATAGGGTGTTTAATGACTTAAAATAATTTATATATATGTATAAAAACTATATTAAACGACCCCTACTTAAAATAATTAAAATAGAATTTACCTAAAAAATGCTCACCTTGGCCGAACCTAGGCACAAAGTGCAGGCACCACCTACGCAAATAACCTACAGATCGTAGGTGGTCTATGCCCTGTCCTACAGGTCCGTAGGTGGGTGGTCTTCACCCTACTTTGAGGGCCTGACCCACGACTCCCATCTACGGGGCGTGGGTCCACCTACTGGCCTTAGGTGCCATCCGTAGGTTGCCCTCTTTTGGGCAGTCTTGCCAGCTTTGGGGGTATTGGGGGTTAGGCTTTAGGTTCCTCCTCAAGGACCCCTTGGTTGGTCCTTGGGGAGTCGTACCTTGACATTTAACCCCTACACCCCTTAACCTAGGCTTGGGAACTCATTTTACAACATAAAACCCCACATAAAACTCAATAACACACTCGTAAGGCTCTAGTTTCACCTACTAGTTTTTCTAAGGTGTTACAGTCACGACCCGAACCTACACCCCAGACGTGACACAGCGTACAAGACTCCGAAGAGCCTCATAGCATTCATAACATAACATATAAGAAATGACGTGGAATTTAAAACTGTTATCCTTATAATCAAAGTCTTTTATTTAAAAGCAAGCGGAAGTCTAACTTTGTCTCATATAGCCATCTAATAAAACTTTGAATCAACAATAGGGTCACAACACTTGAACATAATCTGAAACATAAAATGACATGAAAGAAACTACTAAAGACTCATACTTCCTCAAAGTTTGAGGACTCGCCACAAGCTAGGAGAGGATCAATCCAAGGTTTGAACAATAGGAGAAGCACACCTCAACAACCGGAACCTACACTTTGTGAAAAATGTAGAAGAAATATGAGTTAGTACAAAGATGCACTAAGTATGATTGCCATACAAAAATCATGCTAAAAGGATATTTTAGTTGAAAACCATGCTATATGCCAAGTTTAAAAAATATCATGAACTTTCGTATGAAAGCATAGATCACAAGGATATTCAACATGTAAATCATTATAAGACATAATAGAGCCATTTCTAGTTAACCCTAAGTTATACTTGTGCAATGTAGGAATGGCATCTCATAATACCACTCATACTAAGTACCACTTTAAGGCCACCATAAGCATACTTACCATTGTTCATTCTCCTCTTTAGTTACTACTCATAGATAAGGAACATTCACATTTAATAAGTCATTTAAGTCATGACAAGGAAAGCAACCATAATAACAATCCAAGTTAAACATTCATTATTACATTTAGCCTTTATGTCAACATTCTCAATAGCATCATTATAAGCACATTCATTTCATTAGACACTATGACATTTGAGGAACACACCATAGCCACACTCCAAGACTACTCGTGCAATGCATGAATGGCATCCTATACTACCATCCACACTTCATAGAACCTCTTGAGTAACCATAGCACATAAATCACATGATGGGAATAAGCCCTCACCGACATAGACTATGTGAGCAAATCATGGAATCCGGTGTCTCCCACACTGTAAGGGTTGGTCTACTTGCCTAAGGTAGGACGGTTAATTTAGCTTAAGTGGATCCACTAGCTAATAGCCTATGTGGGCACATAGTTATGGGTTAAGGAAGGTGTTACTAGAAACCCGGCCTAACATGGGGAGATCTTCCACATTACAATACCCACTTGGTGCTAAGCATTAAATTCCCATAGAGTAGTTCATTCTCTTTTAACATTATTACACATGAGAGGGATGTCATTGGCCTACCGACCCAAGGTACATTATTACACACATGAAAGGGTTGCCATTAGGTCTACCGATCCAAGGTACATCATTAGAATAGCTCATTAAATCCTCATAAAAGGTCTACCAATTGGTCTACCGATTCAAGGTTCATCATTTTAGTAGTTCATAGACTCATCATAAAAGGGCTACCATTGGTCTACCGATTCAATACAAAGCCTAGAATACTTCATTAATCATTTATGAAAGGGATGCCATTGGCCTACCGATTCAAGGTTCATTAAGTCAAGATACTTTTAGTTACAAAAGAAGAGGATGCCCTAAGCCTACAAACAACACAACATTTTAGGTCTTTAGCCACCCCAAAAAGTGTAGCCTAAACTATCAAAAAGTGTAGCCTTTGACCTGAGGCAACACTTTTCGGGGAGTGGCCTAAAGAAGTGTAACCTTTGATCTAAGGCCACACTTTTCAAGTGTTGCTTTAGTTGCTACGCTTCAAAAGTGTGGCCTTTATGCTACAAATGCTACGCTTGTAGGGCTTCATACGACAACATTTTTATGACCTCAAACAACATTTTTCAAGTGTGGCCATTACTATCATAGGCAACACTTGCAAAATGTAGCATTTTCTACCTCTTCTAAAGCAACATTTGTTAAGTGTTGTGTTGGATAATTTTCATGCCACAATTTGAAATGAATAAGCAACACTAATAACGTTCTATGGCCACAATTAAAAAGTGTGTCAATGTTATATAAGCTATAAATATTATTTAAAAATATTTATATGCTACAATTTCATTTTGTATATATCTAACTGTCACATTATACATTACCATGCGATTTAGATGATTTCAACCACAAAATTAACTAATAAATAACTCAAAAATAATAATCCAAATATACAGATTTTGCAATGAATATAAAAAATCAACTTGTCATATATATTACAAATACTAGAAAAACAATATTTCAAAATGTGTACTTGCAATGAATTTCACGAAACCAAAAATAAATTTAATCACAATTGTTCAAGATGTCTTCATCATAGTCACGTAGCCTCTGCATATATCTTAGCTCCTAGCTTCTTGCATGCTCCAAATCCTTGGGATATTATACCATATGTCAGATAAGAGAACACTCCAGGTAATGTTAACTAAAAAAAATAGTTACAAAAATAGAAAGTAAATGGGAAAATTAACTTCAGTAAATTATATCTCAGAGAAGTTAAAGGATCAAATTATCTTAAAGTTCCATAGGAAGTGAAACAACAAATTTTCAATATATTAATGTCAAAGTGAAATAACAGACTTAGACTCTAAGTCATCGCCAACAATCGACTCCTATCCCTTGATGTCAAAGGGTGAGTTTTGGTAGAAATTACCACCAATCCAGTCAATCTAGAAAGATGTCCATTGGAATAATAATAGATTCAGTTTCAAAATGCATAACTCAAAAAAGTAAAGTAAGCTGAAGTTCAGACTCACTTGGCAGAAGTTAAAACTTCTAGCAAAGAGATATCTGTTGACGATGGGACAACAATGGCTTAGAAAACTTCAGGCGAGGGGAATTCTACGAATGATAGAAACAAGAAGGAATTAGCGAGCACTTATGCTATCAGAAATCAAAGAGCGCCCACAAAGAAGCAGACATCTCCTTGGATATCCACTAAATCCCTCCACCATGAACCAACTTCAGAGGCAGATACTCAAGTAGAGAAACCTTAAATTGCACAGGGTGTAGTTGAGATATGCAACACATCACATAGAGTGTTCCTTAAGGTCTTTCTTAACCTAGACAAGGACTTTGCAGTTTGACAAATCCAAGCAGGTAAAGGAGGATGCTTCTAAAGAGAAAAGGGGGAAATATGCAAAGTCATGAGTATGCTATTATGAGACCAACTACTCGTTCTTTAGCTCGAACAATGAAATGAAAGATGAAGAGAGAAGCAATAATTGCACAAGAGTACCAGTTCCTGAGAAATTTGTATATCCTGGTGATGGCTCTACTGTATTTCAGGAGAAAAATGACGAGATGGTCCAACCAGATGTTGGTAACCTAGAATCCCCTATTGTGGAAATGACTGAGCAGCTGAAAAATCTACAAGAACATAGAGATCAGAAAGGAAACTCAACAGAAAAATTCAACAAGAAAGCATTAGACTCGGAGTCTGACAACCAAAGCCCAGTTTTTGCTTTGAAAACACCTGGCAGAAAATCTTTTCTAGGATTTGCACCAAGAAGCAATCTGGGGCAACAGAAGATCAGAGAGCCATAACTAAAGTATCATATTTGAGATGAGTGTATCAACATATTCTTTATAATAGACGGATGTATCGAGATATGGTTTAATATGTTATTAAGTTCACATGAAAGATACCAAAAACTAACGGACCGGTCAGAATCAGCTGCCAGCATCTTGTAGGAATTCAACATATGTTCTGACTTTTTTCGTTCAAGTCGTCTATCATAGACCATCAGCATACCAAAACAAAGTAGCCATCTTCGAAAGCCAGTATCTTAGCGGTGGTTTATCCAAGTCCGCCCATTCATAATCTCCACCAGGATTATGGAAACAATGGATAAAGTTGCATGCCGTTCCACGAGAGCATGACTGTCAACACATGTGTGTAATTCATATTAAAAGATAGGATGTACATAAGATCTTATTATCAGAATCAGGTAAACAGTAAAGATGTTTGTTAACTAATTTAATCCCTACAAGTACTACTGACAAAAAACAGAGAGTAACAATGTAATTAACACAAAATTAATATTTATAATCCAATCATTTCATGTGTAATTATTTAGCTATTTAAAGTCGCAATGTAACGTACATGGACAAATAATTACAGAGTAGTTTCCATTACAGAGTAACAAGTGGTATCAATTATACTTTAATTCATACTGATTAACTACTTCTTCGGTAAATGGCTACACAAACATACTTTTTTTTTACCTATGTAACTCACTCAAATACAATTACAAGGTGTCCGTCAACTAGTTTTGATAGAGTACTAGTAATACTAAATCTTTTTCTTAGCTATCTTAAGAAAAAAGGGCAGAATATGTATGTTCTGAGTGCTAGAGCCTTGAATATGTATGTTCCTCGTCTAATCCTCCCTCAATAAGAACTGGAACTTTACCTTGACATACATAGACCACTTAATTTAGGAGATTTCAAGTTAATAGTTTTCAAATTTTTAAGATTCAAAACAACACATTTCAACTTTCAATTGAAAAGAATTTCCAAACGAGCTAGTATTTTACATCTGAAAGTTAAGGGAATCACCTCTTCAGGAATAGAAATAGTAGCTGGAGTGTAATCTAGCTGCCGAGCTCCATGGTAAGAGATGATAATTCCTGCAACTCCTGCTTGAATAGCTTTCATTACTGCAAAAATATTCCGTGTTTTACATCCAACACATGTATGGAATTTAGAGAAAAAAATTTGGAATCATGTATAATGAGATATGGAGCTGATTCGAGAGGTTCTGTTGACTAGAGCTAAGGTTTATGATAAATATTATACCATCTTCACTAGTGAGAATGCCTTTTTTCAGGATTCACAACTTGGTAACTGACTTTAACCATCATGGTATTTCCTGTAAATTTAATCATAGATCTTCTCATGTGATATTAAGGAACGCAAGACATATATTTAACTTTCAAATTATGTACCTTCCAGCAAAACAAATGATCAAGAGTTTGTGCAGCGTAAGCTTTTCCCTGCAGAATTTTATTAGTAAGCATGGTATTAACTATTTCATGTTTTGCCTTTTAACATAACATATAATTTTTCCAATACTCTTATTTGCTTTTATTAAAAAGCAAGAATATTTACTTAGAGAAACAACTTTATTTCATAGAAGACCTTCAATGTTCTTCAATTGAGGTGCGATCATCCTGCATTAGTTCTCTTAGTAGATCAACACAGGATTACCAAAATTATAAAATTTCTTAAGTACTGAATGATTAAACCAACTACTTCCATATTAGAATGAAGATGAATCATGAAAAGGATTATAGCTAGACTTGAATGACAGCATGTACAACTTAATTATTTGTTATATCATCCTTCCTTCTACCAAGAATAGTAGTGAGAAATATATCCCCGAATCCATTACTCTCAGCTCGACGTACCATATGTTCTGTTATCTCTTTCTTGATAGCCTATTGACAAAGAATAAACTATAAATCTCTATTTGATGCAAAACGTGAAAAATCAATATTTACGTATGAAGATCATGAGAGTTAGGAATAATATGTTAAAAAGTCTCAATGAAGCAAACAACATTGCACGTAAATGAAAATCCATGTATCCAAGAGAATTTAGCATCCAGACACCAGAATACGATAATATATAAGTTAATAAAATAACATATACATGATAGCATACAACAAGGAATTTCTTGAAGTTTGAATTAATTGATGTAGCAAACCAAAGCACTGTTCTGCTTTCTTTAGTACTGCAGTTAGTATTTCCTCAGCATCATCAAAATTCCTACATCCACTAGTAAAGTCTGTGAATGAGGCTTATATTGGAATATATGTTTATACAAGGAAAATCCAAATATTTAAAGGAATTCTTACCCAAAATGAGCATCAAGTTGTCCTAGAGCATAAGTAGCTCCTAACAAAGTCTCCTCCGAATTCATGTTACAAGCTGATACGTACTGTGAGTTAGTAATATCTTTACATTCTGATACATACGTCATTTCCCTTTGATATACTCCCTTGCCATTTGGAAATTCTGCTTACAATGCAGGAATTCACCAAAAAGATAGTGCAGCGTTGCCTATACATCACGATATCAATATATTGTAAAACTCTGTCATCCGCGATGTCTCACAAGACAAATCCGGACCAAAGAAAAATATATCACGATAAACAAAAAACTGATGGGTGTAATACTAATACAATCTAGAATCCCAAAAATCAACAACACAAGAAAATCAAAATCCACCCCACACAATAAACCTAGATGTAAGAAATTCAGACTTTTAAAGATAGAAATTTCTACTTGATAAACTATATTCCAATAAAACCCTTTCGATGTGAGAAAGCTAAATAGCACATCATCTTTATTGTTCTGTCCCTGTTGAACAACGACAAAATCATAAGGGATTTCATTATGTCGGTGGCAAATATAGAGAAAATCGTGAATGGATCTAAAAGAGCTTCGATTTCAAAATGGAAGTTTCGTATCTCAACAGTTAGTGAAAAATTAGAGAAGTATTTTGAAATCATTCTTCAACTTGTTTTGTGAAAATTTATTACCCTGTGTGTTGATTGAACAGATACCTCTTGCAAATTTTCTGATTTAGGGCAAAGAAAATCTCTTTTGAGAGACTTGGAGAGTTATTTTTTTTTGTTTATAAATTTTCTTTTTGGCCAAATAAAAATGGGAGGGAGAGTTAAATTTGTTAGAGGGAATATATTATTTTAATGAAAACTTTAAGGTCACACTTGGTAAGTGTTGTTTTTATAATTATAAAAATAGCACACTTTATAAGTGTATTCATATATATAAATAAGTGTGGCCAATTATATCATGATAAGACAACGCTTATAAAGTGTAGTCTATACTACTAAAAAGCACATTTTACAAGCGTTGCTAATGTTACAGTGGTCAAAAGCTAAAAACTAAGGCTACACTTTTCAAGTGTAGCATTAAAAGATTTAGGCAACACTTTACAAGTGTTACTTTGATTTAGTGAGGCTTTAGGTAAAAAATGGTGTAGTGAAATTCAAGGTAAATTGTACATTGAGGAAACCTTCACAACATGTCATCATCATTCACAAGTGTATAATTGAGAATATCCTTTCAACAACAACACAATTGCATTATAGTCATGATCACATTACTTTCCATTGGAATACAAAGCATGTACATAAGCATCATGATTATACAAAATCTCACATTTTGCCCTTAAAGGACCATGAATCATAAATAACCAAACACACATAGAATTACTATAATTAGGCATGGATAATAACATGATTCAAGTAATTAAACTACTACAAGAACAATTCTATAATATTCATCTTAGTACAATTCACCCACATCACAAAGTCATAAATTAGGGTTATGGAGAATTCATGAATTAATGGGAGAGTTTATCATAAAAAAGCCATAAAAAAACAATTCATTCATAATATATGATAATTAAATCATTGAAATTATTTTTGGGAAGAATCCATGACTTGGAGTGAAACCCCTAGGTTTTGGTGAATTTCCTTCTTTGAAATTGAAAGTTTGAAGGCTCCATGGAAGAAAGTTTTCTATGAATCAATACTACCATACCTTAGGTGAATAAATCCAACCAAATTCGTGTGATAAATCCCCCTACTTCAAGCCCTAACTTGATCTTTTTCTTCTTTTTCAATGGAGTTTTTAGAGAGAAGATTTTTTGGGAAAGGGTTAAGTTGGTTATGATTTGGGTAGTTGAGTTTTATGAAGTATATGAGGTGGTTAAAGGCTTAAAAGTACTTATATAAGTATAAATAATCAATATAAAATGACCTTTCTTCAAGCTAACCTCAAAAGGAATTACCTAATTTGCCCCCCCTCCCTTGGCTGTGTCTAAGGCTGGCAAACGGACAGGACCGGATCAACAGGACCGGTTTTATCGGAACCGGGTCTTACCGGAACCGGTTTTACCGGAAATTTCCAAAGGTTCTGTCCGGTCCCTTAGTTACCGGTTTGGACCGGACCGGAACCGGTTTTTACCGGATCATTGTGTATCGGGAATTTTTTTTATTTTTTTTTATTAACTTTAATCATTATATAATATTATATTATTAAGAAACTTCAATTTAAAACTTTAAACTTTAAAGTTTCAATTGAATTTAAATTTTAAAGTTTATATTGAATTTAAAGTTTATATTGAATTTAAAGTTTAAAATTGACTTTAAAGTTTAAAGTTTATATTGAATTTAAAGTTTAAACCTTAAAATTCAATTTTATATTAAAGTTTAAACTAATATTAAAATAGTTGAAAATTAAATTTCTAAAATGACTTGGATTAAATATAAGAGACTATTTAAAAGAAAATCAAGGCGAATAGCCGTATATTTATTCAAATAAATAAATTGTACAATACAAATATTAGAAAGAGACAAAGAGTACATAATCTAGGT
>JAJOOS010024844.1:0-17925 GCA_029582725.1 Solanum chiquidenum
CTTAAATTCTATATATAATGTAATTACTTTTGCCTTTTGATACTATTAATTTACTTTATCAAAATTTTGCAGGTAAATTTGTAGAATTATTAGAACAACTTGGAGATAATGACATGAGAAAAAGGAGAAGACGATGCCACTTAGAGCCTTAAGCAAGATACTACTATCGTAATACCTCTTATAGAAGAACTATGTGTTGTAAATTTTCTAAAATTGAAATATGTAATTATGTGAAACTTGAAATCTATTTTGGAATTTAAATTTTGTAATTTGGCCCTATTGTAGAAATTTTTGTGATTAATAATTCTTATGGCAATATCCTTCATTTGTAGCAATGGATTTTTATAGTTGTGGCTAAATCTATATATAGATTATAAAAATTTATAGCTATACATTTTCATCTTTTAACTTTTATAGAAAAATAAACAAAAATAGCTATATAATTGTGTATTTTGTGGAAAAAGTTGAATTCTTAGCCATGTATAAAAAAAGTTTGTGGCAAATACTCTAATTCATAGCTATAAGTTTTCTAACTCATAGCTAAATACAAATATTATTGCCACGAGACTAAAATATAATATAGCCACGAAGTAAGATTATTCATAGCAAACAAATCAAGTTTCTTGCCACAACAAAATATATTGTGGCTACCATATAAAAGATGCTACAGAATTTATTTGTCGTGGCAAAAAAATTAAATGATTTGCTATAGGTATATATTTTGTAGCAAATTTTCTGTATCATTACAGCTACAACATCATTATTTTTGTAGCTATAGGCGTTAGTCCTTAGCCATAGATCATGTAAAGTCTGTAGCTAACTTTTAGCCACGCTACATCTTGCTACGAATGCTACGGAAACAAAAGTTGTGGCTAAAGTGTTTAGCCACGGACTTTTTGATATTTAGCTACGATGTATTTTGTAGCTATATATGCATTTTCTTGTAGTGTCTTCTTTGCCAATTTCCCTAGGGGCACATCACTTGATGTGTTACTAAATTGGAATACAACTAATCAAGGATACTATTTCAAAGGGAAATCAGACTATGTCCAACAACCAATTTCTATTAATGGTCTTGAAGGTATATGGAAATTATTCAACCAAGTAGACGAAAACTCGGCAGAATTACAATTTAGTCCTTATGGAGGAAAGTTGAGTAACATCTCAGAATCTGAAACTCCCTTCCCTCATAGAGCTGGAAATATATTCATGATCCATTATTCGGTGACTTGGGGGGAAATAAAAAATTCTCAAAAAACATAGCTTGGATTCGAAAACTTTATGAATACATGGGTAAGTATGTGTCAAAATCTCCTAGAGCTGCTTATTTCAACTATAGAGATCTTGATATAGGAGTGAACAATATTAATGGAAACACAAGCTATGAACAAGCAAGAATTTGGGGAGTGAAATATTTCAAGAACAACTTTGATAGATTAGTGAAAGTGAAGACTAAATTTGAGAAACAATCGGACTTGGAGGGAATAAGGAGAAAATGGGAGAAATAATAGGACTATTTTTAATTGATATAATAATATATTTATTATCTAAATCATGATTAGGGATATATTTTAATTAATTAAATCTTAGCCATTAAATCTAGCTTATGTCATATGTCATTAATCAAGGCTAGAACTTGGAGAAGATGGAGACAATAGAAATGGAGAGGAACTAATATGATTACAAGAAATCATAATTTTTTCAATATATATACAAATAGAGAAATGAGGAAAATTAATTAATATATCTTTCTCTCTCCTTCAGGCTTCAAGAGAGCGAATCCGTATGTGTTTGTGCACGCACGTCTCCCCTGTTTTAATTTAGATACTCGCACACCTTTTATTTATTATATCAATTTAAATATATAGTAATTTGTTTTTCTCTTGTGAATATCAAAATTTAATATATGTATTAATTTTATGTATTTTATTTAATATTATAAGGTGTATAATTAATACATAATAAATTAGGTATAATATTAGCAATTAATATATCAGCTATTAATACTCAGATGCGGGTGGGTAAAGATATATTTGTTCTTAATACATCAAAATAAATCGTGAATATAAAATAATCGCATCATAACTTATTTTAATATAATTAATTTTAGTATTACTAATACTCTTTAATACTATTTCTATATACTCTATCGAATGACTTTTTGATGGGATCGGCCTTTGCCGTAATTATTGATTGAGTTTATATTCTCTAATCATTAATTATGGATTTGACCAAGTCCTTGATTATAAGCAGATTCTAAAATGTCAACAAATTAGTGGACAAATCATGCAAAATTAAATAGGCCATCGTGTACCATGTGAAAAATATATGTAAGTGTTTATATATGTACTCGTGTTCTCTCCGATCATTTTACTTGTCTATTATATTAAATGAGTATAGTTGTCGAATAATATCTGTTTACTTTGAAAAATTAAGAGATAATTAATTATTTTGTGTTTATTTTATCTTTGCTATTAAATATTATTATTTAATATCTAATATATTTTCTAAAATATTAAATTTAATATATCTAAAAGATAATAAAGTAATACTATTCTTATTATTTATTATTTCTTAACATATGTGTCAAATTATATAGTGGACAACTATTGTCTAATGAAAGAAAGTGTCTCAGTAATAGGTAGGAACAGGGGCGGATTTATGTACATGCAAGGTGTGTCACGTGACACTGCTTAGTCGATTTTTTTTACAAAATATACCTATAAAAAAAACTTTTAAAGGTAAAATAGTTATAAGGACACTGCTCGTAACAGAAAGCTCCTAGCCCAGGTGGTGGAAGCGCTCCAAGAACCGACTAACGTCTTAGGTTCCGTCCCCATAAGGGGTATTTCTTTTCCCGTTTTTATTTTTTGTTTTTTCCCTTTTGAATTTGTTTTAATTTTCTCGTTTTTGTTTTTTGTTTTTTCCCTTACTTTTTACCTCTCAAATTTTTGTTTGAATTTGATTTTTCCCGTTTTCTTTTACCTCTTAATCGTTTGTTTTAAATTCAAATAGTAGATCCCTTCGTTAAAAACCTACCAATTCATTTTCATTCATTCAAAATTTAACTATTCTTTTTTATTTTAGAATTTAAATAAAACTCAAAGCCTTTGAGTCCTTTATCAATTAGAATTATAGTTAAATAAAAATAGTGTTTGACTCATTAAATCCTTATATTTGTGTATTTGTGACTTGTGAGTTTCTTAAATTTTCTTTCCATTCTTGTTCATCAACCATCGTTATTCTGCCTCTCGAATCTCCATATCATGTTAGTATTTTTTGCTATTCTATTTTTTTATCATGTGCTTGAATTTTTATTTTTATTTGTCCATAAGAATAAATTATTATTTTTCTATTATTGCTTGTTACAATTAATTTAGGATTCATTAAATTGATTACAATTATCTGCAATCCTCTATTATTTGATAGATTTAATTTAAAATTTTAAAATATTTTCAAATTTAAAGAGTAGACAATTTTTTTAATTTAATCAAAATTTATATTTTTAAGAAAAATATTTTACATGGGGCGTCAAAATTTTGGAGGCCTAAAGCAAAACCTTCATTGATTTTCTTCTCGAGTCATTCTTGTCCCTTTAATGGTGACACCGCTTAGAAAAATCTTGTGTACGCCACTGGGTGGCTTCTCAATATTGGCTGGCACACCCCATCCGGGCTAATCCATACATGCTTTGAAATTTGACTAGTCAGGCCGGGCTAGCCCATTTTTTGTGTGGGCCAAAAAATGATCGGTCCAACCCACAAGTATGTGGGCTACGGGCTTTGCCGGGTCAGCCCTCTTTTCTTAAAAGTATATTTTTTTATAATTTTTATATTAAATTATAATTTAAAAATATTATCATAAATATCGACAAGACAATATTACATGGTGTTAGTGTTTTTACTTGTTAATCAAATCCACAAATAAAATTATCATGAGTTTAATTAATTTGATAGGGTTGGCTACGATTATTCTTATTTTACTCTTGAGAGTTATTAGTTTTAAAAGTATGAATTTGACCGACATAAGAAAACTAAATGATTAATTAATGTTCATTGCACAATTTAATTAATCAAAATAAATTATTTATGTTCATTTATTGAAAACTTGACTTTAAGAGAACATTAAATAAGCATACAATAATAAACTTATCTAATTTCTTAGGGAACATAAAATATAAAATGATAACATATAAATAAGAACTGAACCGAACCGAACCAAAAGAGTATCATGTTACATTAATTGAGGATTTGACCGAGTCCTTGATTATGCGCAGATTCTAAAATGACAACAGACCTTAATCTGTATTTTCTATAATATAATAAATCATCTTCCATCACGTGCACTTATACGATCTATTTACCAAATTGATGAAACAAATAATTAATTAATTTTGCTTCCCGTATAATTTTGAAGATCCAAAATATGTTTTTTCCTAACACTTTTAAGCTTATAGCAGATGAAATTATGCTGAATCTCAATGTCATCTATTATCAAAAGAACTTTAGGCTTATTAAAAAGAATCGAATTTGCACGCGATAATAAAGTACGTTAAGTAAAAACATACATAATTAAGTAAATAAAAATCAACATCACGTGTGTATGATAGTAACAAATCAAATAAACATATTGAACTTTCAATCCTTAAATAAACATATTACTTTATTTATAATCTTCATAAACAGATCTAAGATCTATCACTAGTGTGAATATTACATTTTAAGAATCAAACTAAACAATAACCAATCATAATTAGAAAAATGAATACATCAAATATAATATTTACTTAATTCCTCCAAGAAGGGTAAACTGGTATGCTTTGTTCATTCCTAAAGAAATTTTGAGGATCAACTTTTGTCTTGATCTTCACCAACCTATTGAAATTTTCCTTCTTGAAATACTTTATCCCATACACTTTCCCTTCAAAATAACTCAATTTCCCATTATGTGTAATTCCCAAATCAATATCCCTATAATTCAAGAATGCTAACCTTGGTGATTTTGACACAAAAGGTGTCATATAGTTATAAAGTACTCTTGTCAAGTTGAGATAATGGTTTGAAGCCTCAACTCCTTTTTCATTCCAATTTGTTGAATATTGAATCTTTGCTATATTTCCATCTCTATGTGGGAATGGCTTAGCTAAAGGTGAAATTTCACTCATTCTTCCACCATAAGGATTAAATATCAAACTTGTTGGTGTTTGTAGTTCTATCATTTTCTTGAATATGAACTCTAACCCTTCTTTTGACATTGGCTTTTGCAAGTAATCTGATTTTCTTTTCAAGTATGTTAGGGGAGGTGACCTACTTAGCAAAGCATCAATAGGGGTAATTGGGGAATTTGTATAGTAAAGCACGGATTCGATCCAAGACATCTCGATGCAGTCCTTTCGTTCTAACCCTAGCTCTGGGAAACTCTGGTTGAGAACTGAGATAAGTCGATCTGAGTCTCCTAAAAATAAAGTGAAAAAGGAAACCCTTATGGTTTTCTCCGAGGTACGTGTAGTGCTATTGACTACGTCAATGATCATTCTCATGAATAGGTCATTGTCCCACTTGTTAGCGCGACGTTGCCATAGGTAAGCAAGGTCAAGGGCATTTTGGTCATAAAATCTCGGGACTCGAAAAACTGTCACCTTTGGTGGGACTTGAACCAACTTTATTTTATACGACAAGACAACTCCATAACTTACCCCACCACCACCCGTAATAGCCCAAAATAAATCCTCCCCCATGGATTTACGATCGAGGATTCGTCCATTAACATCGATTAATTTTGCATCGTCGATATTATCAACCGTTAAACCGTATTTCCTCATCATGTTACCGTAACCGGCCCCACTAAAGTGTCCACCAACTCCCACGGTGGGGCAAACTCCCGCGGGAAATCCATAAATGTTGCTTTTTTCTGCGATTCTATAGTAAACTTCGCCAAGGGTTGCACCTACTTCAACCCAAGCCGATTCATCCTCAATACTAACATTTATCGATCGGAAATTGAACATGTCAACGACGAAAAATGGTACGTTGGACACATAAGAAAGACCCTCGTAGTCATGCCCTCCACTTCTGATTTTCATTTGTACACCTTGTGATTTTGCACAAATAATTGATGCTTGAATATGAGATTCATGTTGAGCTGTGAGTATGAAGAGAGGTTTCCTAGTTGTAGACTCATTGAATCTTAAATTTCTTATGTAAGCTTGTAAAACAGATGGAAATGAAGAATTATTTGGAGAAAATACTAGTGAAGAAATTGGATAAGAAGGGTTTGAATTTGTTTCAAGGCATTGAAGAAATGATTGATTTTCATGTGAAGGACTTATTGAAGTAGCAAGAACAAGAAAAATAATAAGAGAAGAGGAAAATAGTGGAATTTTCATCATTGTATGAATAATTTGATGTGATAAAAATGATTTGATATATGGTATTTTTATAGGGAAATATTGGCTAATAAGTCAATGAAATAGGTTTGAAAATTAAAAAGTTGTAAAATAAATAGGTATACAATCATATCTGTTTCCCAATTTGACCAAAGAAAATTCAAAGTAAGATATCATAATCGTATCAATATTATATTGTATGCTTTGACATTCTAGTAGATACAATAATTGTGTACTTTCTCATCATCATCTTTGTAATATTATTCGTTTTTGTTATTAATTATACGGAGAAATCTCCCTCTACGTTTTACTTCGTAAGCCTGAGCTATTTTGTGATTCATGATATTATTATCTTTTTATGATATTATATTTATTTTTTATTTTTATTATTTCTTTTATAATAATAATTTTTTGTTTAGTAGAATCGTTAATATTAAAAAAGGGCAAAGTAGTTATATTCTAGTATTTGGGCCGATAAGAAATAGACAAAAATAAAATTATTTTTAAAAAAAATAAGTGTATGAATTGTAAAAAAAATTGATTCGAACACCATGATTATAGAAACTATTTTTTTTTTTTGGATATATGGTAAGAACAAGTCAAAACGAATGCAATGTGAAGTTGTGAATGCATCTCATGTAATAGACGACGCCTCCATTAATAAGTCAATTTTTCTACATTTATTTTTAAATTTTCAACGTAAAATTTGGTTATTTTTTATTTGAGAAAGTTAGAACTTTTATATCTCAATCATATTTTATACATGGGGCCAAAGTCTGTCATAATTTGTCAAAACTTTATATTTCGGGTTGAAAATCCACTTAATATCTGTAAATAATTTATCAATTTTTTTAAAAAAATCACAACATATAATTTTAAAATCTTGGATCAGTCTTTAGTACTTATATAAAAAATGCTAATTATAAATTTATAACGTATCGTGCACAAGCACTAATAATTAATGGGTATCCCCACTTTCTGGTCAACCCTTAAGATTATTTTATTTACTTGTACAAAATGGTTTTGTTTATTTGATCAAAGCTTTTAATTGACTCGACTTTATTGAATCATATACAACTTTTCAGTAAAACCCTTATCCTAACAATCATACTTAATTACTTATAATGTTTGGCAAAGAATATTTAGGACAGTATTTGATATTCGTATTGAAGTTTGATCTATTTGGATTCATGTTTCGTAGGTAGGATTCATTCTGTGGAAGCTCTTCTTACTAAGAATTTTTCCACATCCAAACTCGAAATCAAGACTTATGATTAAGAGAGTAATATCATCCGTTGCATCACAACCTTTGATTTACATGTCTTTTAACAAAATAAATTACATAGATACTAGCAAATAAGTAAAAAGAATTCATAATAATCTACAACAATTTTAAAATTACATAATATACCTTATAAATAAGTAAAAGATAAATACTTTAGATATGATATTTTTCCTATAAATGAGGGTAATTATAACTCGTTATATTTCTTTCTTTCTTGATTTAAGTAGACACAATATTTAATAATTAATCCCTACAAATTCTCCATTCCTGCTTTTTAACAAAGAAGCATTAACCAACATGGGTTGTGGTTGTCATGATCTGAGCCTACATCCTGAACGTGGACGGCACTCGAAGACCATTGTTGGTCCCCAAGTGAATCCTCATCCTGACTGACTACAAGCGGAAGACTAACTCAAGCATATAAAAGCTTAAAACTGAAATAAAAGTTCATAAAACTTAAATACAAACTTTGAGTCCAAAGAAAACTCTGTATAATAAAGTATATACAACTCACCATAAAAGGCAACTTAAGTCTTTAAAACATTTAATAAAATAAATGAATAATATAGATTTCTCAACTATACTGACTATCTATGAAGCCTCTAACCGATAAAGATGGAAGTCGGGACAAGACCCACGACATCATGACTAAACTGAAATGTAAATGAAATCCTCCGAAAACAAGGAGGCTCACCATAACTAACTCGAACTCTCGGATGTATCAACGAAGCTCCAGTTGATGATCCTGATTATCTGTGTCTACATCATGAGAAGATGCAGGCCAAATGGCTCAGTACGTGGAATGTACGAGCATGTAAGGGGAATTCTAAAGCATAACATAAGCTTGAACTAAATCTGAAAGAAACTGAAGAACTTACCTGGCTCAACTCAACTCAACATAACTGAACTCATTTCAATATAAAGCAATTTAAAACAAGTGCAATATAAAGAAAAAAGAAAATTGTTTAAAACATACTGTCAACTCATAATCATAAAATCATAAAAGACATATCATGATCCCTCTCAAAGTCTACTTGTGCAATGCATGAATGAAGTCTCATACCCCCATCCATACTAAGCAGAACCCCTTGAGGAATCATGCAATTACTGTTGTGGGATTTTCTTTAACCGACAACCAACACTTAAGAACTACAGTGATGATACAACGTTATTAGCCCCACGCTGCCCGGGTCATCCTATACCTTGCCGTGGTATAGGACCTGAACTACTAAGTGGATCCACTAGTCTATACGAAAAGGATTCATCTAAAAAGTATGACTATTTTCTACCCATGATGGCTACATGGTTTATGAAAACTTGAGTTAATGTGAACTCGCATCCCTATATCGGTTCTCAATACTAGTCCCAAGAATATAATATTTGCTCTTATGTTTAAAAACATACTTCTTCTGTGATTTGAGATTAGTGCTCAAAAACTTAGCTCAAAGGCTATCATAGAAATCAAAGTTTCCTCTCTTGCTTCATTTAGAAAACGATTACTCTTTTATGAAAACTAGCCCGAAGGCTCTTTGGAAATCTCAGTTTCCGTTCTTATTTAAATGTGAAAACATTTTAAAACTCCTTTGGAAATACATAGTCCCCATATACTTTTGAAGAAAAGAACTTCAACTTTACTCGTTACTGAACTCAAAACTTAAGTCTTAAAACGAAGTTAAAACGTTTGTAAAAGACTTCTTAAAATATGGTTCATGCCGAATTATGGTCATGAACGACTCAATGCAAGGTTTTTAATAACCATAGATAGATCTCAATACTTGGAACTCAAGAACTTCAATGATACTATTCATGTCAAGAATGTTCAACTCAGAGGGTTCATGCAGAATTATGAGCATGAACTACTCAACTCAATGACTCAAAGATACTTCTCATCTCAAGACTGTTCGACTGATAATGTTCATGCGAAATTATGGGCATGAACTCATGGATTCAAAGATACTTCTCAAAAGGGATTTAGGAACTCAACACTTCAAGGCTTAGAACTTGAAGATACCACTTCTCTGAAGGATGCTCAACTTACGAAGTTCATGCGAAATTATGGGCATGAAACAACTCGACTTGATGGTCTACATAACTATATGGAACTCATGTATACGACTCTTCTCATTCTCTGAATTACTTCCTCAAAACTTAGTTCAAATCGATAGTTGATCTCAAAGGATTCACAATTGAACTCAAAGGCTTTATTGAACTCTACTCTTAATTCTCTCTTGAATGTGAATTATGAATTCAAGAGTTATAGTTCATGATGACAAGGTAGACTCATGAATACCTTATTCTCACTCTCATACTCACTTGCTCGAGTCTTGAAACAAGTTATTAGAATTTGTAGAAGACTCCTCAAAAAGACAAAAAGGGATTTTCTGAAAAATGTTCGAAAGAGCTTTCAAAAAACTTAACTCTTAACTCTACCTTGAACTTGAATTATGGATTCAAGGTTGTGATTTGTGATAGGAAAGATCTTATTATGTTTAGGAATGATTTTAGATAGCTAAACATGAGAAAAGACTGAAAGTCAATATCTGAAGGTGGGTCCGCGACGCAAAGAAGCATTTAAATTTTGGTTTCGAAAATGGCTTTTGAGGCAGAACACTCTGTGTCAGCTCCGCGACGCGAAACAGAAATTCCCAACTCTGGGAAGTGGCTGCGCAACGCGGAGGGGGTTCCAAATTTCGACCGACGAAATTTCTTCTTCGTTTCCTAACCCCAATTCGCCTAACTTTGATTCTTTTTCTCAATCTCTCTTTAGATTTAAATACCCAGCGCAAAAACACAAGAATCTAACTCTAACAACTCTATAAATTGACATGATTTCATCAAGAACTCAACAATCTCAGCCCAATTCAAGAACGAAAGCAATTTCATGAATACATAACAAGAACATCAAGGCTTCAACTTTCTAGAACGAATCTAATGCTGAAATTAACATGATTGGAGTGTGGGTGAACAAACCCAACACTATGGAAGCTTACATACTTGAATGAATCATCTTCTTGAAGAACTTGAAGGAAAATCTGGAAAGAAGAACCCTAGCCTTAGCTTTTCTTGAATTTCTTGAGCGTAGAATCTTTGGAGTGAATGAGAGGTTTGATTTGTGAAAACTGATTTTCTACACGTTTAGGGCAATTTAGATGATCTTCTAAGGGTTTTTAGGACTAAAATACCCCTAAAAAAATAATTAAAATGAGTTGGGAGTCGGAATTATTTTCCACCAGGCAGTGAGGTCCGTGTTGGCTCCGCGTCGCGGAGCTATCACGGAGCTGCTGCCAGGTTTGCGCGACGTTAGTAAATCAGTCATAACTTTTTACTCAGAACTCGGAATTGAGAAAACTCAATGGTGTTGGAAAGAGGACTCGAAGGGATTTAATTTTCTACCTTGTAGCTCACCTAAATCATCTTGTACTAGGAGTTATGGTCGTTTGAAGTTGACCCAAAATTTAAGAAAAACTTAGGAATGACTTGAATGCTTTTCTCTTTGATTCTTCTTGGAACTCAAGGTGCTACATCTACTGACCAAATTTTAAATTCCTTGCAAAAATATCACGCACTACGAAGAATGGTTTGAGTCTCAGTTCGAAAAAAAAAATCTGGGGTGTTACAGTGGTGCACTGATGGGAGTGTTTCACCCTTAATCATAGGTTTCGGGTTCAAGCCATGGGTATGGAGAAAATCGTTGTTGGGAGTGCCACCCCTGAATGGGTCCTGCAATGCGCGATCCGAATTTAATCGAGGCTCCAATTAGGGCTGTTCAAAATCAAACCGAAATCGATAACCCGAATCGGAAAAAAATTATTGGGTTATTGGTTTAGCGATTTTGATAACGGTTTTGATTGTTTTGTTATCGGGTTATCGATTCTTAACGGTTTGAAGTTTTTTCTTAATAGGTTAATCGATAAACTGATAGTAAATTAAATAATTATATTTATACCATTTTGTATATAAAGTACTTGACTTAGAGTTTGTTTTCCTACTTTTATTTTTGGTTGTCTCAAACATTTGGTTATTCTACAATGTAAAAGTGTATGCTTTTGAGCAAGATATAACTTGTGAACTCATGTGCATGGTTTATTTGGTTTGTCACCTTGTTTATAAGTGATTTCCAATGTTTTTTTGTGTCAAATCTTACGGTTAAACCGATAACCGAACCGGTAAGGATCAAAAACCGATCAACCAATAACCGATAAGCCAATATCTTAATGGTTCTATAACGGTTTAGCATCTCTACAAACCGATATAAGCCAAACCGATAAAATTTAAAACCGAACCGACCAATACGCTGCCCTAGTTCTAATGTGGGCTCTAAACACCGGGTGGAAGACCTAAAAAAAACAAAGAAGCATTAATATTAATATGAAGAGATTAAATGAGTTACAATCTTTCAGAAACTTATTGTGTGAAAAAAGACAAGCTTTTGTTTTTGGCTTAAGTCATCAACGCCCTTAAAGTTGTTCGCATAATTCACTTAGACACCTCAACTAAGACTAGTACCTATGGAACATTTTTACCTATTCAAAAATTGTTCCTATTAGGAATTTTTTTGATAATCAACAAAAAAATATGAAGAGTGTGTGATACACTTGCGCTGACATGGCAAAATGGTTAATCAAAAAATAACATGTACCACTGGACCCCCAAAATTATAAAAAAATAATTTTTTGTTTAAAATTATTTCAAACACATTTTATATCTAACTTTATTTCTAAAAAAAAAAGAAAAAAATGAAAATGTCAACCTATTCTACCCAGCCCCACCCGTACCCAAACCCCGTTCATCTTCATCTTCTTCACAAATTCTTTCTCAAATCACAAAATCCAATTTCTTTTCAAATAACTTAAAGATTAACTTTTTTAAAAAAAATATTTTCATACTTAGAGTGAAGAAAAAAGAAAATTTTGCCGACTGTTATTCATTTCTACATCGATGACAAAAAAAAATTGATAGCTCATAAATTAATTTTATCAAATTTTTGAATGTCATTTTTGAAAAATTTAATGGGTTAATATTTGAATTTAAGTAAAAATATTTGTTCGAAAATTGTGATAAACAAATATTGGCTAACTTTTTTTATACGTAAAAATCATTTATCTTCTTTCTTCTTTCTTCATATTTGTTCCATTATTTTTATGAGATTTGAAATAAATCATACGAAAGAAAGTCTTTCTTTCAAATCTAAATCGTATGATTTCTTCATAGTTGATTTTCATTCATCTTCAAATTTCGAAGAAATAATATTCTTTTTTATGAAAAAGAGAGAAAAACAATGTTGGAGCTAAAATGGAGAAAGTTTTGTCAACTAAATTATGAAGAAGATGACTGGTAGTGGGTGGGGTGCTTTTCTTTTTTGAAAAAAAGTGTAAATGAAAGAAGAAAAAATTTCTCCAAGTTAATTATAGTGCCAAGTGTCAATAAAAGAAAA
The DNA here is from genome assembly GCA_029582725.1 of Solanum chiquidenum. Classification (NCBI taxonomy): domain Eukaryota; kingdom Viridiplantae; phylum Streptophyta; class Magnoliopsida; order Solanales; family Solanaceae; genus Solanum; species Solanum chiquidenum. The sequence continues at coordinate 13,105 of JAJOOS010024844.1, forward strand.
AAAATGTAAAAAAAAATCAAAAGAAAACACTATTTGAATTTTTTTCACGCGCTTCAGGGAAGTGCAAAACACATTTTTTGTCATATCAGCGTTTTGTGTTTAATAGGTACATATTTTGAATAATTTAGGTGTTCAATAGGTACAAGTCCTAGTTAAGATGTCTAAGTAAATTACGCGGACAACTTTAAGAGATTGTGGATGACTTCAGCCTTTGTTTTTCCATTTCATGACAGTATGATTAGTGTTCAAAGAAATCTTGAGGGCCGTGTATGTACCAAATTAGTGTTGGCGACAACCAGTCTTTTTTACCATCATAACCCGAGGTGAATTTTGGATTTGAAGGTTACGAGTGCCATATCATTATGCTCATCAAATCGATCAAATTTTTAATCAATTTTTGGCATTATAAATAACTACTTTGGGATCAAATACTTGAATTTTAAAAAAAAAATTGTCTTGACTAATTTGAATGTCTTTTAAAAGTTACAATCATTATAATATTAATTTTTATAATTAAAGGTAATACAAAATAATACAAAAATAAAAAATGATACTCTAATTGGCATATTCAATCAAGTGAAATCTTAATTTTATTTTTAAACACTTTTAGAATATTTTTGATAGTTTGTGTAACAATTGAGTCTATTGAAAAAGTTTAAAAACTATAATCAATAAGAGAAATTTACATATTTGTATTATTATGTAACGTACAATATTTATAAATGATTATTTTTATCTTACAAATTATTATAAGAAACATTTTACTGTCAATTAAAAAAGAAAATTAATTATTAAATTACAATAATTAATTACCATGTATTTTTACAATCTATGAGAATAAAATATATGAAAAAAATAAACATAAGACTATTATTCCAAACTTTGGCTTTAGACACCCATTCTATTGAGCCGCTCAAAGATAATTATATATATCTTGACCAGAATATCGGTATGCACGATTGAAAGGGTCATCAACGCCCATCCTATGTTAATCTCACTTCTAAACCAAATCGGTTTCTTCCTCTTTACTGTCTTATATACCTAAGTCTTATGGATGATACATGTCATATGGTCGATGACGAGTACTCTGATATGTGTCAAAGTGATTATAACACACACTTTTAGGGGAAGAAGATGAATTCAGTTGGAGAGACCTCCAGCACATTCAACAACTCCTTGCACCTTCAGCTCGCCCACGCTTATAGGTGAGCAATTCAGAGCCCCTTGCACCGATCCAATTCACACACGCTTTTAGGTGAGGAATTCAGTTGTTGAGACTCAGGCCCATGTTGAGCTTGCGGTCTGCGGAGACGCAAAATCTCAAAAATATGTCGTCCATTTTATAACTACAAGCGTGACAAGTGCAGTAAAAAATCACACGATATATATATATATAGTCTATAAAATGATAGTATATTTGATTGTGCAACCTTATAATCAAAAACCGTCTGGGTGTACATTCTATTATTTTCAGTTTTAACCTCATAAATATTTGTTTGAGAATGTTTGTTAGAGAAAACTGATATTATAATGTTTGTAGTTACTTGTAAGAACCTCACACTATAACACTATTGTAAAAAGCTGACACTATTACATAGCAATATGATAAATGACAACTTGTATGTATGGTTCAAAACTTCTGAATCATACTTCTTGCAATTCACCACCACGAGCTTAGTTAATTCATGTGGTTTCTTTTATAGTAGTATGATTACCATTCTTGGTGCATAGATGTCAAACAATAATATTTGTACGATATGATATGTGGCTTATGAATTACATTGGTTATATTGTTTTCTAATTTTGTTGAATTCATCGATCGAAATATAGAATGACTACAATTTTATCTTCTGAAAAATTAATACACATTTGCACAACAAATGAATTATGATTTCCCTATAAGAAAATGATTCACATTGGTACAACATCGTATACTCACTATTAAATTTCTAATATAATTAATGTATCCAAGTTCGGAGTCTGAAGTCTAAAGAACACTCTTTTTAAGCAAAAAATAATAATCAAAATGGCCTATGAACTCCGGAACAAACCAAAAAGGGGTAAATCTTAGCTCCACTTGTGATTTACATGTCTTTTAACCTAATAAATTACATAGATACTAGCAAATAAGTAAAAAAAAATTCATGATCTACAACTTTTTTTAAAATTACATAATATATACCTTATAGATAAGTAAAAGCTAAATACTTTAGATATGATATTTTTCCTATAAATGAAGTTACTAGTCTCCATTCCTACCTTTTATTTGTTTAGATTGACTTTTGGTTTAAGACTTATAAGTTAGATAATGACTTTTGACACTTTTTTGTTATTTTGGCTTAAAAATAAGTGTTTGTAAGTACTTTTTCATTTTACTCAAATATTTCAAAACTGCTTAAAAGCTATTTTAGCTTAGAAGAACCTAAAATAAGTTAATCCAAACAGGCTCGAAGAAATTTTCAAAGCTTAAATTAATAATAATAAATAAAGAACCTTATTACAAACATAGAAAGAATCGAGCAATCCAAATTGGCTAGATAGTCTTCGAAAAATAAATACTAAGATTAAGTCCTATTAATTGAAACCAAGTCTTTCGATTTCTTATGTGGAATATTGGCTTGGTAGAAATCATAATTATCATAACAAAGTAAAGATCGACATTCCGACATCATTAGCAATCATCAGGACCTTTGAATTTATAGAGCCTAGTGCACGACAAGCTCACACTAGCCCTGAAGGCCATTAGATGAACTCCTTCTAAAATTGACTTTAAAATTAACATAGATGGGTCTTTCAATAGTACTAAGGGTGGGGTCCAAAATAAATACTTGCTCTGCCACAGGTGCATAAATTCTATCCCTGCTACATGGTCTCCGGTTAGCAAGAAGATTACATTGAACATTCAGGAAATAGAGATCTCCACTGATTCAATAGAGGTAATAAGCATGATGGAGTTTGGCAATGACACTTTTTTCTAATATTCTTCTTGAATGCAGGGAGTTGCTCCATCAACTGGGGAGCCAAAAATCAAACATGACTTCAGGGAACAAAATAGGGTGGATACACGATAAGCTCTTTGAGGAATGGACAGTTCCCGCTACGTTTGTTCTGGAAGCACTAGAAGCAGACAAGGAAGGAACTTCCTTTGTTAGGCGTATTAAGTCATTATGTAATTTACAAAGTACTATCCCTACAAAGTTCCTACTTAGTACTAGCAGCAGACTTTGATGTACTGATTCATTTTATATAAATAATGTCACGATCCGAGCTTACACTCTAAACGTGGCCGACACTCGAGAACCATTACTGGCCCTCATCCTGGCTAACTACAAGCGGAAGACTAACTCAAGCATACATAAGCATCAAATTGAAAGAAATGTTTAAAAACAGTTTACTAAATCTCAAAATTGAACTGGATATACTGAGTATGAAACATAAGTTTTAAATAAAATATCCTAAACTGAAAGACTCTCCAAAATTGTCTATTTATGAAGCCTCTACTATTAAGAAAGGATGCCGGGACAAGACCCACGACACCTCAAAACTACTAACTGGAAAGTAACTGTGAAGTCCTCTGGAATACAAGGAGGCTCACCAAAGTTAACTGGAGTGTAGAATGATCTCAACGAAGCGTCTGTTGATAATCATGAACACCTATATCTGCATCATAAAAGGATGCAGGTCGAATGACATCAGTACATGGAATGTACGAGTATGTAATATGGCTGAGTAAACAAATAACTGAATTGAATGACTGAAAGAAACTCAATTGAATCAGTACATGAACATGACTTGAAAACCATTTAAGCTTTACAATAAAATATACAATGAAAGCAACATGAAAATAATATACTTTACTTGTAGGGAGTTTCTCTAACCAACAACCATTACCATGAGCCTAGCAATGATACAACATTTCGCCTCACGTTGTCAGGGCCGTCCTATACTTTGCCGGGGTATAGGATGATATTGTGACTATGGATCCATCTAATTAGCCTTCTCAGAGGCAGTGAGAAATCGCATGAAGAATCAGTTGTATCCTATCATATGGTGGCTACGTAGTTCTATGGGATTTCCGAATCATAAAAGACTCTAACCCAACTCGGTGCTTGATACTACTCCCAAAATAATTAATATAACTTTGTGCTCAATTCATTCATTACAAAGAATGAACTTCTTATATTACTTGAAATACTTTTCAAAACACGAGACATGTTTACCTTCTTGAAAACATGCACTTATGAACTTATCTTTCAAGTCCAATAATCAACATAGGTACATATGAATATATATATATATATATGAATAAAATAACATTAGAAACTCTTAAGTCTTTATGAAATAGAATCTTTAAACTTTTTCTCAAAACTCAATTCGAAACACAATAATTGGCTTTCAAAGACTCACCAGACTTATAACTCAATTCGTAGGGTTCATGCGAAATTATAGACATGAACGACTCAACTCGAGGACTTCAATAACCATATAGAAACTCATGAATACAACTCTTTCTCAAAACTCATATTTACTTCTTAAAAAAAACTCAGTTTAAAGCTCAAGTGTTGACTTTAAAAATTTCTCAAGATTTATGACTCAAAATAAGGTTCATGATGGATTATAGACATGAACAAATGAACTCAAAAATCTCAATAAAAATATAGAAACTCAATACTTAAGAATAGAATTTGAAAATAATCAGGAATTCAAGAACTCAAAATCAACTTATCTCAAGAATACTCAAATTTAAGGGTAGAATCCTAGATTTCTCTTTTACTGGTTTGAAAGTAAATGTAGGGCATGAGGACGAACTAGTCCAACACT
>JAJOOS010024845.1:0-18088 GCA_029582725.1 Solanum chiquidenum
CCTTTCAGCTGTCTCTTTATTATCGCGCCTGAACATCTTTCCTGCAAAATACAATAAAAACATATAAAAACCAATACAAAAAGGCCCTAGACACACACAACTTGTTAGTGAAATGTATTAGAAATACCGTAAACTCACGGTATATCACCTATGCACATCACAAACCAATTCTTTCTTTTCATCCTCTACATGACCCACACTACCCATGGACAATATACTAAGTGCATCCGCTACCACATTATCTTTGCCAGGGTGATAAAGGACACTCATGTCATACTCCTTCAATAATTCTAACCACCTCATTTGGCGAATATTCAAGTCCTTTTGACTAAACATATATTGTAAGCTCTTGTGATCGACATATCAACATGCAACCCATATAGATAATCCCTCCAAATTTTCAAGGTAAAAATAACCGCCGCTAATTCAAGGTCATGGGTTGGATAATTCTTCTCATGGATCTTAAGTTGCCTTGAAGCATAGGCAATCACCTTACCATGTTGCATAAGTACACATCCAAACCCAACTCTAGAAGCATCACAATATACTATGAAATCATTCGTACCCTCCGAAAAGGTCAATACCGGAGCGAAAGTAAGTCTATCTTTCAATTCTTGGAAACTCTTCTCACAGGCTTCCGACAACACAAACTTAGGCTTCTTTTGAGTCAAAGTTGTCAACGCAGAAGCAATGGAGGAAAACCCCTCAACAAACCTCCTATAGTGACTGGCCAAATCCAAAAAACTTCTAATGTCTGAAGGATTTAGAGGTCTAGGCCAACTCTTGACCGCATTCGTCTTCTTAGTATCTACCTCTATACCTTTACTTGACACAATATGATCAAGGAATGCTACAGACCTCAACCAAAATGCATATTTTCTAAGCTTTGTGAAAAATTGATGGTCCTTAAGAACTTGCAATACAAGTCTCAAATGGTCAACATGCTTATTTTCACTCGTTGAATTGATCAAAATTCATCGATAAACACTATCACAAACATGTCAAGATATTGTCAGAACAGTCTATTCATTAAGTCCATGAACGCCGCCGGAGCATTAGTCAAATCAAAGGACACTACTAGAAACTCATAGTGACCATATCTTGTCTTAAAAGTTGTCTTGGGAATATCAACCCCTCTCACCCATATTTGGTGATAACCCAAACGAAGATCAATCTTAGAGAAATAATTAGCCCCTTGAAGTAGGTCAACAAGTCATCAATCCACAGAAGAGGATACTTGTTCTTAATGGTAACTTTATTCAATTGACGATAATCAATGCACATTCTAAGAGACCCCATCCTTCTTTCTAACAAACAACACCAGAGCACCCCATGGAGAGATACACGGTTGAATAAAACCCTTGTCTAACAAATCCTTTAGTTTCTCTTTCAACTCGTTTTACTCCGCTGGAGACATTCTATAAGGAGGAATGGATATAGGTTTTGTATCCGGAAGAAGGTCAATACCAAAATCTATTTCCCGCTCGGGAGGAATACCAGACAAATCAGTGGGAATACTTCCCGAAACTCATTCACTACCGAAACCGACTCTAAAAAAGGAGTTTCGTATTCAACATCCCTCACCCTAACAAGATTGTAATACACCCTTTGGAGATCCTCTTTCTAGATTTAAGGCAAGAGACAAATTGACCCCTAGGCATAGAGTTTCCCCCCTTCATCTCTAAGATAGGTTCATTATGAAATTGGTACCTAACCACCGGAGTCCTACAATCGATGGAGGAATAACATGCATGCAACCAATCCATACCCAAAATCACATCAAAGTCTAACACGTCTAACTCCACTAAATCCACTAAAGTAACTCTATGTGACAAGGAAATGGGACAACTTCTATAAACCCTTTTTTCCACCACCGAGTCACCAACCGGGGTAGAAACCAAAAAAGGTTCTACTAACACTTCGGGGAGTATTTCAAACTTCATGGACACAAAAGGTGTCACAAAGGACATAGTAGCACCGGGATCTAACAAGGTAGAAACATCAATAGAAAAGGTTTTTAACATATCGGTCACCACATCCGGGGAGCTCTCTTGGTCACCTCGGGTTTAAAGAGCATAGAAGCAGTTTTGGTTTTGAGCATTGGAGTTTAAACCGCTTGGAGGAGCTTACTTATCTTATCTCCCATTAACCTTGAGCATTGAACAATCTCTCATCTTGTGGCCACTCTTCCCACAACTATAGCACCAATCTGAGCGAACTAAGCACTTGCCATCATGTTTTCTACCACATTTTGCACAATTAGGCCTAGGAACATAAGAACCACCACTATTACCTCCTTGAGGATTAGGGTTAGACACCCTATCCTTGTTGACCCTTGGAGCACTAGAGGAGCCTTGGTTGGAGAACCTTTGTTTGAACCTTTGCTGACCTTGTACATTGGACTTAGCATTGGAGAAGTTCCCATCACCAGTTCTAGCTCTCTTCAATTCCCTATTCTTGTCCTAGAGTTTCTCATCCTCCATTTGTTGGTCATACACCATAAGGCTTGAGATATCTATATTATCATAAAGCATTACCGAATGACATTCATTTCTCACCAACCTAGACACACCCGTCAAATACCTACTCATCATGTCCCTCGAATCCACCACCAAAGCCAGAGCATACTTGGACAATTGGTTAAACTTTAGAGAATACTCTTGAACAATCATACCTCATTTACGAAGGTTAATGAATTCTTCCACCTTAGCTTCCCTCAACTCTCGGGTAAAGAATCTATCAAGAAATGTCAATTTGAATACTTCCCACTCTATAGGACCCGCTCCTACCGGCCGATTGTTCTTCCATTGAGTATAACATATTTGAGCAGCATTCTTCAATTGATAAGATCCTAGTTCGGCTTTCTCGACCTAAGTCACTCTCATAGCATCAATTATCTTGTAGACCTCTTCCACAAATTCTTGAGGATCCTCTCTCACTTTGGAGCCATGAAACTCGGGAGGATTCATTCTAGCAACATCCCTCAATCTAGAAGCCGCGGAATTCACATTAGGGTTCATGGGAGAAATCAGCTCTCTATTGACTTGAGTTGTAACAACTTGAGACAACAATTGTATAGTAGACCTAAACTCCGCATGGGTCACATTCTCAACCACGAGATCGACCGGAACTTGATTATCTTAATTAGCTTGAGGAGGAGATCCTTGATTCACATTCTCTTCTTCTACCCTTCTAGCATATTCCCTTCGTGTATTCATTTCCTGAAGACACAAGAGAAGGATTAGAAGGAAGATCTTATAGAGTTAAATTCTATCACACGACTTAAGAGTAATGAAAAAGGTGAAATTTCCTAAACATCGTATAGCCTCTCATTCATAAATATGGCGCGCTTCACACTCATGAACAAGACTCTACTAGACGTGGCTTATGAGACATCATCCTAGAATCATTCTCAATATTTTGCTCTGATTACCAAGTTTGTCACGACCCAAGGGTACCCCTAGACGTAACATGGCACATAGGACCCCGAAAGGAATCATGTAAGCCACCTAGAATATCATAACATAAGTAAAGAACAATAAAGAGTAAATGTAATTCAAGTCTAAAAGAAACTCTTCATAGAAACATAGCGGAAATCTAGACTATGTCTCAATTAGCCATCTATTACAATCGAAGTATCAAATAGGGTCACAACCCTTACAACATAGTTCTCAAATGGAAGTACAAGGTATGAAACTAGAAAATCATCATCCATCCTCAAACAATGAGGACTCACCAAAAGCAAGGAAAATAGTCTATCCAAGCTTTGACCAAGAAAGAGATCACCTCAGGAACCGGACCCTACTTATGGAAATATGTAGAAAATATGAGTTAGTACAAAAATGCACTAAGTATGATAGTCATGCATAGAACCCTTGAAATCATGCTAAAAGGGGACATTTAGTTGAATAAATGCAATTTTCTAAGATAAAGCATCATTTGGAAACTAATGGAGAAGCATAAGCCATATGCATAATCAACTCATAAATCATCATGTCATAAGAAGAACATATCATAAATACCCTTAAATCTTACTTGTGCAATTCATGAATAAGATCCCATAATCCCAGCCATACTAAGTAATGCTTCTTGAGTAACTATAGTTCATAATTCAACTTCTTCTTCATAGTACCATAATAGGGACTAAGCCTTAACCGATATAGATCATGTGAGCTTATCATGGAATCCGGTGTCTACCTCCAACAACACAACAACTAGATCATAATCATCTTCACTTTACTCTCAAAGTGCTCTCACATCATATACAAACCCTCATAATCAAGCATAATTTCCACACATTGCCCTTCAAGGACCACGGATCATAATTCATCAACACATCTAGAATTACTACATTAGACATGGATGACAATATAATTCAAGTATTGCATGCATAATTGAATCATATTCTACTTTCATCAATCAATACCCACACTTTAAAATCCAAATTGGGAAAATAGGGGAATTCATGGATTCTTGGGGAATTTGACTTAAAACAGTAAATAATCATCAATTTTATCATAATATAAAGCAATTAAATCATTAGAATCGTTTTTTAAGTGAATCCATTACTTGGAATAAAATCCTAACTTTTTGGGGGAAATTACAAGTTTGAAATTGAGTTTGGAAGGACTCCGTGGATGAAAACTATCCATGGATGAAGGAATACCATACCTTGATGAATATTTACAACGAATTTGAGTGATAATGGCTCATTCTTCAAACCCTAGCTTGATTTTCTCCTTCTTCTTCCTTGGACTTCTAGAGGGAAGATTTTGGGGAAAATTGGTTTTGATTTGGGAAGTTGGTAGTTATGATTTAGATGACTTAGTTTAGGGACCTAAAAACCTTATATAGTTAGTTTAATTAAGTGTTAAATGACCTCACTTAACATTAACTTAAAAAGGAAAACCCAAAAATATCTCTAAGTGAAACCCCCAAAATAGTTTCAAGGTGTGACCCACGACCCCCTCACCTACGGACTGTGGATTGACCCACGGCATGTGTTGGTGAAGTGTGGGTCGGGGTTTTGGCAAGCTTAACCCACTACCCCCACCTACAGGGCATTGGTAGACCTACGAGGCGTAGGTTACCCTCATGGATCACTGCCCAACTCACTTTTTGGGTCTTTTCCTCAATGACCCATGGTTGTTCCTTGGGGTTTAGACCTTGACGTTCAAACATGAAAACATGAATTTTAAGGTATGGAGAGGTACGTTTAAGGCTCTAACCCTAAGGTCAAGCTCTAGCTTAGCCTCCTAATTTTCAGAGTGTTACAATCTCCTTCCAGATACCCAACCTTTTTATATTCCTCCTTGCAGAATGGCTCCAACTGAACTTAAGGAATTGAAATAGCAGTTGAAAGACCTTCTAGATAAGGGCTTCATCAGACCTAGAATATCCTCATTGGGTTCTCCAGTGTTGTTTGTGAAAAAGAAAGATGGGTCTCTCAGGATGTCCATTGACTATCGGCAGTTGCGCAAAGTCACAATAAAGATCAAGTACCCTATCCCCAGGATTGATGACTTGTTTCACCAACATCAAGGTGCTAGTCATATTTTGAAGATAGACCTTAGATCCAGTTATCATCAGCTCAGAGTCAGAGATAGTGACATCCCAAAAACAGCCTTCAGAACTCCTTATGGTCATTATGAATTTGTCGTTAATTCATTCAGACTAACCAATGCTCATGCACCTTTCATGGATTTGAAGAACAGAGTGTTCAAGCAGTATTTGGACTTGTTCATTATCGTCTTTATTGATGATATCCTCATTTACTCTAGGAATGAGGAAGAACATGCGACTCATTTGAGGGTTGTCCTGCAAACTGTCAAGGATCGCCAGTTGTTTGCTAAGTTTAGCAAATGTGAGTTTTGTTTGCAATCTGTTTCTTTCCTTGGGCTTATTGTGTCTAGTGAAGGGATCCAAGTAGATTCTCATAAAATAGAGGCTATGAAACAATGGCCCAGACCTACCTCTTCTACGGATATCAGAAGTTTCTTGGGTTTGGCTGGTTATTACAGAAGGTTCATGGGAGGATTTTCATCCATAGCCTCAGGATTGACTAAGTTGACTCAGAAAAAGGTTAAGTTTCAGTGGTCAAATGAGTGTGAGAAGAGTTTCTCAGAATTGAAAACTAGGTTGACTACAGCTCCTATTTTGACTCTACTAGAGGGTTCAGACGGTTATGTTATCTATTCTGATGTGTCCAGAGTCAGCCTAGGTTGTGTGTTGATGCAGCATGGTAAGGTTATAGCATATGCTTCTAGACAACTTAAGTTGCATGAGAAGAACTATCCCACTCATGACCTCGAGCTTGCAGCAGTGGTATTTGCCCTAAAGATTTGGAGATATTACTTGTATGGTGTTCACGTAGATGTGTTCACAGACATAAGAACATTCAATATGTTTTCACCCAGAAAGAGTTGAATCTTCGCCTGAGGAGATGGCTTGAGTTCCTCAAGGACTATGATATGAATGTGCTCTATCATCCTGGTAAGGACAATGTAGTAGTTGATGCTCTTAGTAGACTATCTATGGGTAGTGTATCACATGTTGAGGAAGAAAGGCAAGAATTAGTGAAGGAAGTTCATCAACTTGCTCGCTTAGGAGTTTGCCTTATGAGCATAACAGATGGTGGTGTAACAGTGCAAAATGGGTCAGAATCTTCATTGGCAGTGGAGGTTAAGGAAAAACATGATAGTGATCCTATATTGCTTCAACTAAAGGGTGCAGTTCATCAGCAGAGGGTTGAGGTTTCTCTCAAGGGGGAGATGGTGTGCTTCGCTACCAGGGTCGTTTATGTGTTCCTCAGGTGGGTGAGTTGAGACAATAGATTCTTGCAGAAACCCATAACTCCAAGTATTCTATTCATCCAAGTGCCACTAAGATGTACCGCAATCTGCGGGAAGTCTTTTGGTGGAATGGTATGAAGAGGGATATAGCAGATTTTGTGGCTAAGTATCCCAATTGTTAGCAAGTGAAGGTAGAACATCAGAAACCAGAGGGTATGACTCAAGAGATCAACATTCCTACTTAGAAGTGGGAAGTGATCAACATGGACTTCATCACAAGTTTACCTCGTACTCGCAGACAACATGACTCCATTTGGGTGATAGTAGACAGAGTTACTAAGTCTGCTCACTTTTTGGCTGTCAAGACTACAAATTCGGCGGAGGACAATGCCAACCTTTACATTAATGAGATAGTCAAGTTGCATGGTGTTCCTTTGTCTATCATCTCGGATAGAGGTCCTTAATTTACCTCTCATTTTTGGAAGTCATTTTAGAAAGGTCTTGGTACTCAGGTTAATCTTAGCACAACATTTCATCCATAGACGGATGGTCAGGTAAAGCATATCATTCATACCTTAGAGGACATGTTGAGAGTTTGTGTGATCGACTTCAAGAGTAGTTGGGATTATCACCTTCCTCCTATAGAGTTCGCCTACAATAATAGCTACTATTCTAGTTGGTTGGTTTGAAGTAGGTGAGGTTACCTTGATTGGGCTAGATTCGGTTGATGATGCTATGGAAATAGTTCAGCTCATTAGGAATAGACTTAAGACAACCCAGAGTCGCCAGAAGTCCTATGAAGATATTAAGATAAGGGACTTAGAGTTCCAAATTGACGATTGGGTTTTCCTAAAAGTATCACCTACAAAAGGTGTGATGACATTTGGCAAGAATGGGAAGCTCAGTCCTAGATATGTAGACCCTTACAAGATCTTGAAAAGGGTTGGTAAAGTGGCTTACGAGTTAGAGTTGCCAGCGGAACTAGCAGCAGTCCATCCAGTCTTTCCCATTTCGTTGTTGAAGAAGTGTGTGGGTGACCTAGCATCTATAGTACCTTTAGAGAGTGTGGCTGTGAAAGATAGTCGCACTTATGAAGAGGTGCCAGTTGAAATCCTTGATCGTCAGGTTCAAAGGTTGAGAAACAAAGAAGTCGCTTTAGTTAAGGTTTTGTGGAGGAGTCAGTCTGTAGAGGGAGCTACTTGGGAAGCAGAAGCAGCCATGAAGGGCTAGTATCCTCATCTCTTTCCTTCCGAATCCATTCCAGCTTGAGGTAATAGTTCCTCCTCAGTTTTTCAGTTACTCATGTGTATATTCAGTCTTAGTATCATGTTCCTTCAGTTTATACTTGCATTTTCAGCATATTTGCATGTTCTTGGAACCTAGTTCAGTCAGAAATCAGTTTCTAGAATCAGTGGTAGGGTTGCATCTCTTTCCCTCCATATCCACCTATTATAGACTTCATTCGAGGACAAATGTTCCCAAGGGGAAGATATTGTATCACCTCGGAAACAAGACTTAGAAAATGCAGCAGAAAATCACCTGATCCATTGAACCACAGCAGGGTTCACGGACCGTAAGAGTGACCACGGTCCGTTGACCTTCCCGTGAACTCAGAGCCCTTCCAGCAGAGGTAGACCATGGAGCCATTCACGGGTCGTGGACCACGTCACGGACCGTCCTGACATTCGTGGCAGCCAGAAAGAGTCAACCAGGCCCAAACGTCATACCACGGGCCCCTTTACGGGTTGTGGTCCTGACGACGGACCGTGGTGGCGTCCATAGAGGCTCGCCTCATGAAACTAGTATCCACTGACCAAGGACCACGACCAGCCTCACAATCCGTGTTCCCTTTGACGGTCCATCAGAGGGGCCGTGGTCAGCTGCATTAGACTTTTAAGTTAGGGGTCATTCGGTCTTTTCCATATGCGTTGGACCTCTAAACTACGCCGCTTAACCCCCTAAACTACGTAGTTTTGGTCAGTTTTATCCTATTAACTTAATTAGAACTTACCCTAGTCAACTCATTCTCCAAAAAATCATCAAGTTGAGCGAAAAGAAGGAGAAAGATTCGACCAAGCCCTAGTCCAAGAACGCAACAAGTTTTCTTCAGATTCAGCCTTGAAATCGAAAGATTTATCCGTAGAATTCGTCACCAGGTATGTGGTATTTCACTAGTGGGTTCCTTTCATCCATTAGGTCCATAGAATTCAGTCAGATTCTTGATTCCCTTCATATTGTTTAGACCTAGAGTTTCTAGAATTTCAGCAGATTACTATGGTTTAGTTATTTTAACATTCCTATTCAGATTATCATGTCTTAATGATGGTTTAGCGTAGATTCTTGTATAAATTCAGAACCCTAGTTATGTGGTTCTTTTAGTTCATGGATTGCATTAGCTAGGACAGATAAACAACTACACATGCCTCAGTTTTTGAATGTTTCATTATCAGAATAAATGTTGCATTTCCATATTTGCATGTCAGATTGTTTAGCTATCCAGTTTACTTTAGTTATGTTATAACTATTACATATTCAGCTAGGAATAGGCTTTATACTGAGTGGACTAGGGTCAGTCACCTTCATAGTCCCAGAACTACGTGCCCTTATAGGTTTATAAGTCCCCTCTGTGGGCATTACATTTTATTGATGACGCCAGTCATGCCTCTATACCTCTGGCAGGGTATATTGGGTCCTCTTGATAGGGAGTATACATCGAACTCCATGTTTAGCTCACGTTGTTTTATGTCGGTTATTAGTAGCTCCCATAGTCAGATTTTTATGCATTTGACCAGGTTCTCAGTTGTACTTCATTATCCTGTTTTAGCGTGTTATGCATTTCTTCATTGCATCAGTTCACTTCATTTTAGTACGTTCAGATTATATCATGTTTTAGTATGCTTCGTTCAATTATGATTATTGTTCAGGTTTATTCTATCATGCATTCTCAGTACCTTTCAAGTACTGAGGCATACTCTACGCTACATCTTCTCACGATGTAGGTACAAGTCCTTAGCATTCAGATCACGCATAGATCGGTTCCCGATCTTTAGTTCAGCAGCATTAGTGGTGAGTCCTGATTCTTCGAGGATGATTGACATGAATATCTTTCTATTTTCAGTCGTTAGTTTCAGTTTTGCTAGATTTAGTTGAGGCATGTCCCAACATCTGTAGTCAGTTAGAGGCTTTATTTCATACATAGTATAGCTTCAATTTTTGTTGAGTTTGATCTTCTAGTTAACATTAAACTCAATTTTATTATATATATTCAGATTTAGAATGGGTATTCCCCATCATTTCATTTATGATATGTGTCTAGCTTTCGCACAGTATGACTTTTATCTTGAAAATCTTCAAGTATACTTATGATATGCCAGTAGGGTTAGCTTGGGGTAACTCGTGATCCTAGGTCCCGTGTTTACGCCCTGGGGGTATATTTGGGGTGTGACACAACTCAAGGATAAAGCAGCAATAAAAGATGCAATATATTGAATACTTTTGAAGCAATAGATAATAACTCAATTGTATGTAAAAAAAATATAATAATAACTCAATTGTATATAAGAATACAATAATAACTCTTATTTGAGAGATTCTCTAACTAACAACCATCACTATGAGGTATGTGATGTTACAGTGTCTCGCCCATGTTGCCAGAACTGTCCTATAACTTGTCGGAGTATAAGACATCCTCAACTAAGTGGATCCACTATCTAAGCTTAAAAAGCAATAAGAAATCATCGAAAAAGTATGACCATTTACCTATGTTGGCATACATGTTTTATGAGGACTTTGAGTTATCAGAAATCATCCCCATATCAGTGCTTAATACTACTCCCAATGATATAAGTCATGCTCATATGTTTAAAAATATTTCCTCATCCTCAAACTTTTAGATTATTACTCAGAAGGTTCTCTTAAAAGAGATAGTATTCAAAACTCTTCATGAACTCATTTGGAAATAAAACTTTTATCTCATTTTAAATGTAGAAACATTTACTCTTGGGAATACTTAGTTCCCTTATATTCATTTCAAAAACATGAAACTCAACTCTCCTCATCCTCATACTGATTTACTCAAGTATTAAAATAAATTACAATTAATTTTAAAACACTTTTAAAATTAATTTCATGCTGAATTATGGACGTGAACGACTCAATTCAAGGCTTTCAATAACCATATATAGAACTCAATAACTCGAGAACTCAAGGACTCAATCACACTACTCATCTCAAGAATACTTGATTCATAGGGATCATGCGGAATTATGAGCATGACCGACTTAACTCAAGGACCTCCATGTATAACATATGGTAATCCCATAATTATGAAATATAGTTTCAAAAATGATTAGGAACTCAATATTTGAGAACTTAGAACTCGAATATACTCTTCCTTTCAACAACACTCCATTCATAGTGTAACACCCCATAAATTTCTAAGTTAAGACTCGAATTATTTTTCATTTACTTGTAGGGTCATATCCAGTGATTCTTACATTACCCATATGTGTAAAGGCAAATTCTTTAGTGTTGGAATGATTTTGGATATCAAATAAGGTCACTAGAAACTCCTAGCACAAAGTAGAGTTCAAAGTTTCCTTATCGATTAAGTTTTGATGTAAGATTCTACTTAGGTTAACTTCAAACAACCATCTTTTAGAATATAAAGATTTATGTGGCCCGTAACCTATCAAATTAAAGGTACTTGAATCTTCTTTTCAACGCCACCAATTTCGCAACAATCCGAGGTTTGAGTAAAAAGTTATGACCATTTTAGTAACTTGATACAGTGCAATGACAAATAAGCCGACGGGAAAACATTAAAAAGGGGTCTTTTGTCTTTTTACCTCTAATAAAACCTTAAACAAATTTCTTGAATAATTAAATACCCAAAACAATCAGATTTTCATCTCTTAATACATCATTCTCATCTCTCTCAAACCCTATCGCAATCAGATTTTCATCTCTTAATACATCATTCTCATCTCTCTCTAACCCTATCGCAAAACCCTAAGGAAAAATCAAAGTAGAAGAGTTCATTCAAAATTCTTTCCCTATTTTTCAAGATTTTTCTTCAAGTTAAGTCTTTCTCCAAGAATTCCATTCTTTTCAAATCAAATTCCTCCATACAATTATGAATCACTAATGAAAATCATAATTCTTGACCATAGAGATTTCAAGAAACTAATTCACGATTCTCAAGAAAGATTTTCTTGATTGTTCTTCTTCAAGATAGGGTTTCAAGGCTTCTAACCAAGTTCTTTTTCAAGATTCTTCATGATTCTTCAATAACCTTGTTCTTCCAGGTATGTAAGGCTATCATAGTGTTGGACTAGTTCGTCCTCACACCCTACATCTACTTTCAAATCAGTAAAAGAGAAAATAGGATTCTACCCCTAGATATTTTGTATTCTTGAGATAAGTTCATTTGAGTTCTTGAGTTCATGTTTCTTATAAAATTTCTATTCCTAATTATTGAATTGATATATGATATGCATTAAAATTATTGAGTTGATTCGTTCATGTCTATATTTCAACATGAACCCTACGAATTGAGTATTTTTAAGAGGAGATATATCGTTGAGTTATGAGTTTTGAGCTCTTGAGTTCTTGAGCCTTGAGTTCTAAGTACTGAGTTTCGTTATTACTATTAAGATCCATGAATTGAGTCGTTCATGTCCATAATTGCACATAAACCCTATGATTTGAGTTATAAAATTTTGAAAAGCTTTTTAAAGCTAACACTTGAGTTCTTAAACCGAGTTTTGAGAAAGTAATGATGAGTTTTGAGAAAAGAGTTTCTAAAACATGATTAGTATGACAATCGAGTTTGAAATCAATGTATGAGCAGTATGGTATCTAGATATACCATCAATGTTTATGCAGTATTACTTTCTGAGTCATCAATGATCATATTAAAATATGATTTTTATATGTTTTTGAGAAAGAGTTTCTAAAACATGATTAGTATGACAATCGAGTATGCCATCAATGTTTAAGAAGTATGGTATCTAGTTATGCCATCAATATTTATGTAGTATGACTTCTCGAGTCATAAATGATCATATCACAATATGATTTTGATATTTTTTAAGAAAGAGTTTTCAAATATGAATTAGGTAATAATATAAAGGAACTAAGTATTCCCAAAGATATGAGTTTTTACATTGATAAAAGAGAAATTGAGATTTCTAAATGAGTTATGGGTTCAAAAGATATTTCAAGAGCATTTACCTCTTTTAAGAGGGTAGTTTGAGCAATTATTTCAAACCAGAGGAAGAGTTACATTTTTCAACATATGAGCATGAGTATATATTATTGGGAGTAATATTGAGCATTGATATGGGGACGAGTTCAGACAATTCAAAGTCCTCATACACCATGTATGCCAACACGGGTAAAAGGTCATACTTTTTAGATGATTCCTTATTGCTTTTTAAGCATATCTTAGTGGATCCACTAAATTGAGGTGTTCTATACCCCGGCAAGGTATATGACAGTTCTGGCAGCGTGAGTGAGACGTTGTATCATCACGTAACTCATAATGATAGTTGTCTATTAGAGAATCTCCTAATAGATTTAAAGTGTATTTTTATATATGACTTATTATGTCGAGTTCAGAGATGAGAAAGTACTTTGTAAGGCTTTAAATGATTTAAATCCTTTATATCTTTACATTCAGCTTGAGTACATTATTATCTATTGCAGTCCTTACTTTCAGTTATTTGTTATTCAGCTATATTACATACTCGTACATTCAATGTACTAATGTCATTTGACCTGCATATTTTAATGATGCCGATATAGGTTCTTGAGACCCTCAACAAGAATCTGTTGAGATCACTTTCATCTACTCGTCATCTTTTGAGTAAGACCTCCTTGCTTCCAGAGGACAACAATTTTATAAGTTGTTAGTATTAGTTACATTTTGAGTAGTTGTGGGTCTTGTTCCAACACTCATCTTTATACCAAGACGCTTCATAGATAGACAATTTTGAAAAGTCTTTCAGTTTCAGATATTCTATTGAAAACTTATGTTTCATATTTAGTATATTCAGTGAAGTTTTAAGATTTAGTAAATTGTTTTAAATTATTTCTTTCAATTTGATGCTTGTGTATTCTTGAGTTATTTTTTCACTTGCAGTCAGCCAGGATGAAGGTTCTCTTAGGGATCAGAAATGGTTCTCGAGTGCCAGCCACGTCAGGGATGTAGGCTCAGGTCGTGACAAACTTGGTATCAGAGACCAGAGTTCAAGTGTCCTAGGGCTTCTATGAATTCATGTCAATAGGGTATTGTTTATGGTTGTGAGGGGCCAATTTCTATAAATGAGGGACTACAGACATTTAAGAAAAGATTTCATTCTTCATACTCTTAATAATGCAATAGAACTATGTCATGGAGACTTATTCTAACTCGTGCATTTGCATATCCATTCCACTACCCCTCATACTAAAGGTGGTTGAAAGGTAAAGCCCAATATCCTTATGGATGAGTTGTTCTTAGCAAAAATCTTGAGGAAGTCATGAGACTGTAGTGGGGCTTGAGAGATGCCTATGAGTGAGTCTACTACTGTGTTATCGTGCGTTTGAGATGAAATCAAGATGTACTCTCTTCTTTCAACCTTATTCAGGTGAGCCCTTATGAGATAGTGTGTTTTAGAGCTTGGCTAATATTTTTACCCTAAAAGATAGTATTAATTATGAGATTAAGACCAGTAGTAGTAAAGAGTTCCTTTAAGTTAAGAGAATAGCATGCAGAGGAATAGCAATCTATGAAAGGGATATAGTGATGGGGCAGATTATGTTTTACAATCATGCACCCAGTCAGTTATAAGTGATGTGTTCCTTTATGAGTAGAATAAGGAATAATAATGTTGTAGAGATTTCTTGATAGAAGGAAGAGGAATAGTTACTAGTTAGGATGATTTAGAGTATACTTTAACTAGAAAGGAGTTTATGATGATGTGTCATTGTGTTAGTAACGACCAATTGTAGGTGTTGAATAGAAAAGCAGATGTTTTCATGAGGTCTAGATCTAAGCATGACTTATTATTTTTGGGAGATCCCATGATATTTAGAGGGCTATATAACTAGTTAGCCATCAATGTATAGTGAGTGGGTAAATAGTAATTAAATTATGAAAGGGAATGTGATGGTAAACTTTAAGTATGTAGACTGAGAGATAAATATTGACTACTTGTCATGACGTCTTAGAGCTAGTGTTACTTAATTTTATCGAGTAGTTATCAGTTAGTATAGTATGCAAGCAATCATATTGATATCCGGGTTTAGTAATAAGCACTAAGCTTGAATTTTAGATGAGTGTCGTGATGAAAAGATGGAAATATGAGGGTGATGGTGTTAGTTTCGAGATCTGATCTAGTAGGATTGACCTGAAATAGGTGAGGAGATCAAATTTGTATCTTACAATCAAAATATGGTATTTGACTCAGAGAGGGGAGAAATGAAGGTAGAGCAGTAAGAGGTACACCCGAGATGGTATGTGGCCAGACGAGGTCCCAATTGAGGTAATGATTTTTTTATGTCTAACTAGATTGTATAATTGAGCTGACAATATGGGCTAGGCTAGTGCAAGTGTAAATTTTCCTAAAGAGTTAGATGAAGAAGCCTTAGGAGCCAATAAGAAGGAGTCAAGAAAAACACATTAGAAAGAGGTCTTCGTACCTGCTTAGAGTTCAGTAGTCCTGAGATAAACTTTTCCCGAGTGTTAGAGTAAAGGGAGATGTAGACCAGTTTAGAGATGATGGATGTCACGATCCGAGCCTACACCCTGGACATGGCTGGCACTCGAAAACCTTTGATGGTCCCCAACCAAACCCTCATCCTAGCTGGTTACAAGCGAAAGACTAACATAAGGATCTAGAAGCTTAAAACTGAATTAATTTCAATAAACTCAAATACTCAACCATTTTAAAAGTCTTTACAATACTCAAAATAAAAATAAATATAGAAACTTCTCAACTCTGTCTATCTATGAAACCTCTACCTATCACATAAGGATATCAGGACAAAACGCACAACATCTCAAATCTACTAACTTTAAGATAAAGGTGAAGTCCTCTGAAATATAAGATGGCTCACCAAAGCTGACTAGAATATCACATGACCTCAACGAAACGCATGTTGATGATCCTGAATACTTATATTTGCATCATGAAATGATGCAGGCCAAATGGCTCAGTACATGGAATGTACGAGCATGTAAGGGGAATTCTAAAACATAAGCATAAGCTTGAATTGATGGAAAAGAAACATAGTTAACTCTTCACAACTCACTCAACCCAACTTAATGAAGCATAGTTCAACTCAATAACAAGGGACTTAACTCTTTGAAACATAGTTCAACTCAACTCAGCGAAATAGGGCTCAACTTCACAATAAGATGCCCAACTCTAGATACTATACTCTGGACACTCAACTCAAGATAAAGAAACAATAAAAGATGTAATATATGGAAAGCTTTTAAAACAGTAGATAAAAACTCAATGTATTGAAGAATACAATAATAGCTCAGTTAGTATATAAAAATACAATATAACTATGTGGGAGATTCTCTAACCAACAACCATCAATATGAGCTATGTGATGATACAGGGTCTAGCCCATGCTTCCAGAACTATCCTATACTTTGTCGGGGTGTAGAACCTACTACTAAGTGGATCCAGTAGTGTATGCTAAAAAGTATTAAGGAATCATCTTAAAAGTATGACCCTTTCTACCCACGTTGGCTATATCGTTTATGAGGGTTGTGAGTTGTCTAAACTCTCTCCCATACCGGTGCTCAATTCTATTGCCAAAATATAAATAGCTCATATGTCTAAAAACATAACTCTTTTTTTGGTTTGAGATTATTACTCAAAAGGTTTTCTCTTAAAAGAGACTGTACTAAAAACTTCTCATGAAACTCTTTTGGAATTTGGTATTTCCTCTCTCTTAAATGTAAAAACATTTACTCTTGGAAATACTCAGTTCCCATATATTCATTTTGAAAAAATGAACTCAACTCTACTCTTTCTCAAACTCAAGTGCTAAAGTCTTTAAAAAAGCTTAAAGTGATTGTAAAAGAATTTTTAAAATAGGGTTCATGCCAAATTATGGACGTGAACAACTCAATTCAAGGTTTTTAATAACCATATATATAGAAATCAATACTCGAAACTCAACAACTCCTGAACTCAAGGACTGAATGATACTACTCATCTCAAGACTACCCGACTCATAGGGTTCATACGCAATTATAGGCATGAACAACTCAACTCAAGGACCTTCATGAGTGACATGTAGTTGTCCCACAATTAGGAATATAATCTCAAAAGGTTTAGGAAGTCAATACTCAAGAACTTGGAACTTGAAGATACTACTCCTCTCAAAGATACTCAATTTATGGAGTTCATGCGGAATTTATGGGCATGAACGACCTGACTCAAGGGTCGACATAACAATATGGACTCATGTATATGACTCTTCTCATTCTCATACTTACTTCTTTAAAACTCTGTTTAAGAACTCAAGTGTTGGCTTTAAAAGAAGCTTTTCAAAATTTATAACTCAAAATAGGGTTCATGCTGAAATATAGACATGAACAAATAAACTCTAGGAGCTTAATAGCAATATAGAAACTCAATAATTAGGAATAGAATTTTTAAAAGAAACATGAAATCAAGAACTCAAAATCAACTTATCTCAAGAATACTCAAATCTAGGAAAAGAATCCTAGAATACTCTTTTACTGATTTGAAAGTAGATGTAGGATGTGAGGATGAACTATTCCAACACTATGATAGCCCCTTACATACCTGGAAGAACAAGGTTCTTGAATAATCTTGATTAGAAGTCTTAAAACCCTAGCTTGAAGGTAAATAATTAAGAAAACACTAGTAGTGATTCGTAATTGTATGAAAGAATTTGAGTTGGAAATAATGAAATTTTTGGAGAATGACTTACATTGAAGAAGAATCTTGAAAAAGATTGAAAGAATCTTGAATAAAGTCTTCTACACTGATTTTTCCTTAGAGTTTTTCCCTAGGGATTGAGAGAGAAGAAAATTATTGATTTAAAGATGAAAATCTGAATGTTTTGAGCCTTATATTGGTCAAGAAATTTGCAACTCTCAAGTCAAGAGCCCAACAAGAATGTCACGCCCCGAGACTACCCCCGAGACGCGGACACGGGACCTAGGACCACAAGTGATCCCAAGCTAACCCTGCTGGCATGATCATGAGCATACTAAAGATAACAAATTGATGCGGAAGCTAAATCATAATTTAAAATGAAAA
>JAJOOS010024846.1:0-26942 GCA_029582725.1 Solanum chiquidenum
AAGGGAGAAAGACGTTGACATAATTTGCTCTCAAGGTCTCTTAACAAGAAGGAGAGTTCCAAACAAGTGTAAAGACTCTATGGCCAAAATTGAATAAATGGGATATCTTTGGATAATGCAAGAAGGGAGAAAGACGTTGACATAATTTGCTCTCAAGGTCTCTTAACAAGAAGGAGAGTTCCAAACAAGTGTAAAGACTCTATGGCCAAAATTGAATAAATGGGATATCTTTGGATAATGCAAGAAGGGAGAAAGACGTTGACATAATTTGCTCTCAAGGTCTCTTAACAAGAAGGAGAGTTCCAAACAAGTGTAAAGACTCTATGGCCAAAATTGAATAAATGGGATATCTTTGGATAATGCAAGAAGGGAGAAAGACGTTGACATAATTTGCTCTCAAGGTCTCTTAACAAGAAGGAGAGTTCCAAACAAGTGTAAAGACTCTATGGCCAAAATTGAATAAATGGGATATCTTTGGATAATGCAAGAAGGGAGAAAGACGTTGACATAATTTGCTCTCAAGGTCTCTTAACAAGAAGGAGAGTTCCAAACAAGTGTAAAGACTCTATGGCCAAAATTGAATAAATGGGATATCTTTGGATAATGCAAGAAGGGAGAAAGACGTTGACATAATTTGCTCTCAAGGTCTCTTAACAAGAAGGAGAGTTCCAAACAAGTGTAAAGACTCTATGGCCAAAATTGAATAAAAGGAAGTTTTTAATTGAGGAAGAGCTCAAAAATAAAGGAGAATTTTTATAAGGCATAATACATAAATATGTCTTTTAATTTGGCGTTAACTTACATTTATGTCCTTCAACTTTGGATGTGCATAAGTAAACACTTAAACTTGTATAAAGTTTAACAAATAGACACATGCGTCCTACGTGACATCCTACATGACCATTTGAATCCTACGTGGTACCGTATATGTATTATGCCACGTAGGACTTATGTGTCTACTTGTTCAACTTTATATAAGTTTAAGTATTTACTTGTGCACACCCAAAATTGAAAGGCATAAATGTAAAATAAGGTTAAATTAAAAAGCACATTTATTTATCATGCCTTTTTGTAAAGGTTTTTTGCTTAATCATTTGAAACTCGACACCCATAGAAGAATTTAATCCTAAAAATAATAGGATTAAAAAAAATTAAACTATTTATTGTCAATGACCAGCAAAACCCTAGCAATTATGGTTGCTTAAGACTCATGCAAACCCTACCACCTAAACAAAATCTGATGTTGAGAGGATGATTGTCTGTGAATAGTAGAGAGGATTCAAAGATTTGTGAGTTTTTTTTAAACAATTATTTTTCTTCAAATTAGTATAATTTTTTTTATAATTTTGGTATAGAGAATTAAATATGTATCTTTCGTTGTCTGTGGGGGTATGCTAGGCAACATGTCTTATGTTCAATACGTAAGTAAAAACTATTATCCTAAAATTATTTATATATAATTTAGACAAATAATATAGGAGGTTGAGGTTGGGAGGTAGAGGTGTGGAGTAGTGGGAGTGAAAATCATGAGGTACGTTGGAGGATGGAAAGGACGTAATTAATGTGAAATGTCACTATATATTGTGGAACTTGTTTTCCTTACATTCATTAGGGAAGTCATTCTCCTCATATTTAAAATTGTGATCTGTTTCGAGTGGGGTATTTGAAAGAAATAGATTAATTAGTAGATTGTGTCTCACGCATATCCTACTCCCTCATTCGCTCTCTTTGCTGCGAATTCCCTGTGTTAAGCATATGGGCTCTGAAGCCCAGTGAGCACTTTCAGACGACTGCCTGAATCAAATAGGAGCCCAGTGAGCACTTTAGATGAAGCCCCTGGAACTTGATTTTCTAAATATTTAACCAATCGAACATAAAAAAAATGAAATACATACCAAGCCCACCCTAAAAGTTAGAAAAGTGGGTTAAAATATTGGTGACAAAGTGTATCAATGATAGTTGAAGAGAAAGTGTTTCCGCCCGAAAAGTTGATGAGAAGTATATCAACAATTGTAAGAGAATTACCTTAATTGAATGAGTTTTGGATTATAAAATAAAATTGAGTCTTTTTAAAAGAATTACTCATAGTTAAATGACTATCTGAACATTATTTCTTAACAAGTGCATCAACAATTAAATATACAATTTTGAATTATTAAAAAAATATTAAAACAATAATTTAAAGTACGAGTAGAAAACTAAATTGATTAAGATTTAATATTTTAATTCATGTCCAAAAAGAAATTTACAGTCGAAACTATTTGGTAAATAGATTTTCGATTTTGAGTTAAGTAGGTTTTATAGTATTATAATAAAGATATTACCAGCTATTTTTGATAATGGTGGCAAATTTTGAAGAATATTTTTGATTCCCTAAAACAACAATTTTTTATTTTTTTATTTTTCGATATAAAGCACAATACAACTTTGGACATCTAAAGTATTCCTTGAGTGAATTATTTGTTCATCTTTGATTCCCTTATTAAAATACTTTTCTTTTAATACTAACCAAAATGTATGGCAATAGAATCATGAGTTCCTGTTCCAAAACTACTTTATTTATTACATCTTTATATTACTTGCTTTTTGTAAAATTTAATTTATATTACTTAGCTATAATCGGGTTAGATATTTTTATTAAAGTCTAATTAATTTAATTTATATTACTTAGTTATCATTATTCGAGGTTAGATATTTTTATTTATTTTGATTAATTTAGATTTATACTATAGATTTATTTAAGGGAAGCGTTCTATATCAAGAAAATTTTAAACTCAAAACTTAAAATCGAAACATTTAATTAAAGAAGGAACAACCTCATCTACTAACCATATATTTAGTCGTCACAAAATACAACTTCCATACCTCAGCTCTCTCCTAAATCTTTGTATTCAATTACTACGTTTTCATCTTCAACTCATATCATGTTTCTCTTTATTTCATATGAGATATTCTTTTCTCTAAATATTTTTTGTACATTAAATATTTCAATAAATATTTATCCAATTGAGTCTTACTTATTCGACAAAGAAAGACGTATTTTTCTATTTTAAAATTCATTTACTTTAAAATTTTCTTATAACATCGCAACATCTTTTCATATTCTTTAAAGAACAACTTTCACATATAGCAAACATAAAAATCATATTTGTATGTTATAGTTATAGTTTGCATAATTGTGCTCCATATCAAATTTTATGTTTGTTATGGGCTTTTGATTTGTATAATTCGCTACAAACATCCAATTTTATACAAATTATTCAGTTTTGTATAAATTTATTTATACATTGTAATTTGTATAAAAAGATCCGTATTTGTATAATTATAAGTGTATAGGACGAAAATATATGTATTTGTATTTGTATATACATTTTTCTCTCGCTTTATACAAACACAAACGCATTTTATACATTTTATACCGAAATGTATAAAATGGCTAATTGTATACCGAATCATATGGCAAAAAAAGGGATGTTTGCTGTGAATTACAATTAAAATAAACTATGGCTATAACATTTAATTTGAATTAATAATTTGTTATTTTATACAATTAAAATATTCTTATAACATTGCAACATCTTTTCATACTCTTAAACTTCACACTCAATTAAATTACATTACATAAATTGAGACCAAGAAAATCAGAGGCAGACTCATGTGCTATATCTAATATATACCTTGAGATATAACATATAATTTATTAGGTACCCAACGACACTAAAACTAATTTGGGAAACTTACATAAATATACTATATTAAAAAAATATTTACTATTTATAGCAATAACATTTTTTTTCACTTGATTACTTTTAATACATTTATAATACACTTTTAATACATATTACAGAGAACAATTTATAGAACACATATAATACAAGTTTTATTCATGGATAGTATATTTATCACACATTTTAATACACTTATAATACAATGTGTCAATTTCTTACCAAACAAGCATAATATATTTTAAAAAGCAGTTATAATACATAAATATTGCATACATAATTCACTTTTAATCCATATTGCAGATTTAACATAGTATTGCTATGTATTGCTATTAATGATAATGAATAAAAAGTATCGCCAAAATCAGTAATTATTTATTAAAAAGTATCGATCCATGTAATTTTTCCAACTAAATTTTTGGTGTACGTACTAGTCTAAAGGTTGCACACCTTTGAGGGGACGGGGTTCGAATCTCATTTACTACTTTTCTTATTTTTAATGGTGCAACGTGAAGTTTAAAATTATCGCCCCACAAAGTAAACTTTATATTATAGTCATTTAATTTATATTTATACGTCAGTATATTAATTTTATATTTTTATACATAATAAAATTATTATAAAAATGATATTTGATGACATACTTTAACTAACGTGCATTAATAATGATGCACCTTTCATCTTTAAATCTTCGCCTATGAAGAAAGTGTGTGTATATATATATATATCATTTAATGTAAGTCAAATTAACAAATAGAGAAAGAAGAAAAAAGAAAGGCATATGTATGTAAGTCAATTAACAAATAGAGAAAGAAGAAAAAAGAAAGGTATATGTCTAGAGTGGACCTGGCAACATGTACGCTACGCGTTAATGAAATTAGTGAATGAACAAAAGAAAATGGGAAAAAGGAAGAATCATTATATCTCTCGTCTTTAGTGCGCACCACATATTCCGTACGACTTCATATTCAGAAAGACTCGAATTTAAAATTTTTGATTAAAAATAAAATGGTCACAACATATTCCTTCTCTCTCATTTTTGGTGGACTGCTTTTTTTAGTCCAAAAAAAAAAAAGGAAATTTCAAAATATAAAATTTATCACTTCTTCAATCTTCACACTTTGCTATAAACGGAGTAAAAGTAATTAATAAAAAGTATAATAAAGTTAATTTCATAAATCATATCTTATAGGGAGTAGTAACAGAGAAATCTGTCGGAAGTAGTTAAGAAAGTACTCTTAGGAAAAAAAAAGTCAGTATATAAGAAAAATCACCTACTTTACATAGAAAAGAATAAAAAAAATGTCTTAATTGAATTAAAATGTCTTCCGTTAATAATTTGATCTAAAAATGTCCGTTCATAAATAGTTTAGTTCAAATATATTCATATTGTTACTTAATGGGTCAAAAATATTTTTTTTCTGACAAATAATATACTCATTTGCAAAAAAGGGATTTGGATCTATTAAGTAACAATAATGGCATTTTAAAACTAAATTATTGATAGTAATAACATTTTAAATACCAAATTATTAACTAGTAACGTTTTTGTTCAATATGAGTTAGACTAAATTCAGATTCGCGTATAAAAATTTCATATTGAAGATCCCTAACAAAAACGTTTAAAACTTCTGGACGAAGGAGTAATTACCACTCCACAACCCGATGAATAGTTGTATACTATAATAGACTAGATCAATTCTATTCATTGACTTGAAAGATAAGATCATTTATGCTTTAATTATTTTATACATATTCACAGACTTGGTTATTTCCACAAAATCTTATTCAATTTCTGTTTTTGTTTCATAAACAAATCAAACCAAACCAAACCAATCAAGAAACAGTCATGGCCGAAGTACTTGTCTCCATTGTGCTTGAACAATTGGGCACTTTCATTGTGGAACAAGTTAAAGAACAAGTAGAGGAGCTGAAAATGGCTATTGGGATCAAGAAAGAGATCCAAAGTCTATCTTTGAAGTTGAAAATGATAAGAGAAGCATTAGATGATGCAGAGAGAAAAAGGGTCAAAGATATAAATGTTAAACATTGGTTAGAAGTTCTTGAATTTTTTTCTTATGATGCAGACAATGTGTTAGATGAATGGCGCACAAGAATACTCCAGAAAGAAATTGAAAGACATGACTCTGTTATTGTTGCTGGTGCTGGTTCTGGTACTGCTGTTTCGATTCCTAAGAAGAAAGTAAGTTTCTTTTCACTGTCTTGTTGTTTTACTTTCAAGAAACTTGAGGTTAATCGCGATATTGTTCGTAAAATAAAGGAATTGGATGTGGAGTTAGAAGAGATTGTGAGAGAAAAAGATCAGTTCAATTTTGTAGTTAATGCAACTGGTGGTGGTGGTGGTGGTGGTTCTGATCAAGATGTGTTTAGGAGAGTTATGACTACGGGTATTGTTGATGAATCAGAAGTACATGGTAGGGATTCTGATAAAGATGTTGTAATGAGGAAGTTGCTTGAGAGTAGTGATCAAGAAAGTGTCCCTCTTGTTGTTTCTGTTGTGGGTACAGGTGGGATTGGAAAAACAACACTTGCCCAACTAGCTTATGGTGATGAGGAATTGAAGGGTCATTTTGATAAAAGAATTTGGATTTGTGTATCTGATCCTTTTGATGAAGTCAAAGTTGCGAAAGCTATTCTTGAAGGGCTAACTAAAAGCTCTCCGAATCTGTCTGAGTTTCATATGTTGTTAGAAAGAATTCAAGAATGTGTCTCTGAGAAAAGGTTCTTTCTTGTGCTAGATGATGTCTGGTCTGAAGATTATTCTAAATGGGAACCGTTGAAGAACTCCCTCAAGAATGGAGCTCCTGGAAGTAGAATCTTGGTTACATCCCGGAGTGAGAGGGTTGTGAGGATGATGGGCAGTTCTTACATGCATAGGTTGGGACAGATATCAGATTCAGATTGCTGGGCATTGTTTAGTCGGATAGCATTTTCAGGAAGGAGTAATGAGGATCGTGAGAATTTAGAAGATATTGGAAGGAGAATTGTTCGAAAATGCAAAGGTTTGCCACTTGCTGCAAAGACTATGGGAAGTCTCCTACGTTTTAAGGTTACAGAACAAGAGTGGCAAACTGTTTTGGACAATCAAATATGGGAACAGGAAGAAGTGACTGTAGACCTTTTTCCTCATTTGTACTTGAGCTACGACGACTTGCCCCCAATCTTGAAGCGTTGTTTCTCATATTGTGCCATTTTTCCTAAAGATACTGTCATAAATGTAGACAAGTTGGTCAGAATTTGGATGGCACAAGGTTATCTCAGCACAGTTGAAAATAACCAGCAGGAAGTTAGAGGACGCGAGTACTTCATGAACTTAGCTATGCGCTCTTTCTTTCACGAGTTGGAGACAGATGATAAAAACACAAGTGTGATAATATCTTGCAAAATGCATGATGTAGTGCATGATTTTGCTCAGTTTCTTTCAAGAAGTGACTGCTATAGCATCACAGGGACCGAAAGCATAGAAAAAGTTCTTAGTGTTCATCATTTATGCTGGGAGAGAACTGACAGTACAGTAACTCCTGTTTCTGTCTGTGATGTTGGAAAGATCCGCAGTCTTTTTGCTGAACACTTACTCGCGAAAGAGCTTACTCACGATCTGGTCAAAGGTCTTAAATGTCTAAGAGTTCTAAATTTACATGGCTGTGGAATACAAGAACTCCCTCAAGAAATCGGCAATCTGTTCCATCTGAGGTACATTGATTTAAGCAGCAGCCGAGTACAGAACTTGCCTGAAGCCATTTGCCGGTTGTGTAATCTGCAAACGTTAGATCTTCAAGGATGTAAGCGTCTTTCAAGACTTCCTCAACATATAGGAAAACTGATCAACTTGAGACACCTCATTACAACTGACACACCCAAGTTGCAATCTTTTCCTCAAGATATCGGAAATCTAACTCAACTCAGGACTTTGAGTGACTTTGTAGTTGGGAAAGGATCAAGCAAGCTAGGATATATCGGAAAATTGAACCAGCTTCAAGGGTATGTATCTATCCATGTGATCGACAGTTTGAACGCTGCAGAAGACGTAGTTGAAGCACAAAATGCAGCATTAAGAATGAAGCCATACATCAAGGAACTACGTTTGAATTTCTACTGGGAAAGTGAGGTAAGCATGGATGTGATGGAAGCTCTAATACCACCTCCAAACCTTAGATTCTTGACGATCAACGGATACAGAGGCACTCAATTCCCAACATGGATTACACTGTCCCTTAATAATCTTAGAGTTCTTACACTAAGTGAGTGCTTTAATTGCACCTTTTTGCCACCTTTAGGTAAGTTGCCATTTCTTGAAATTCTTTGGATAAGGCTTATGGATGAATTGAAACATGTAGGAAATGAATTTTTGGGCTTGCCAGGAACCATTAACACATTTCCAAAGTTGAAGAAATTAAAATTTTCATATTGTTCAGAGTGGGAAGAATGGACAGACATAAAACCAGAAGTTGGTTTTTCAGTAATGCCTAGTCTTAAGGAGTTAGAATTAAATTGTTGTGAAAAGCTTAATAGCCTTCCATATTGTCTCCTACAAAGAGTGTCATCACTAGAGTCTTTGAAGATCAAGATGTGTCCTTGTCTTGAACTTGATTGGAATGAGATAACTCATATTCAGAATATAGAAACTGATGATGGGATGTGAGGAATGTTGAACTCTTTTGTGGGAAGCTTGAAACTGGAATCACTTGGTAATCATCGTCCATCTGTACAATGGTGAGTCGTTCCTAGGCCTTGTACACACCGCTCATCACACTATGGGAGTTGACCATGCACAAAGTCGTTACCCTAATTGCAAGAGACTTTTCATCTCCTACATGACAATGAGAAAGATATGTATGATAATAAACTTTATTTAGTTTTCTTCATTTTTTATATTTTGTTACTAGAATTATCCTTATCTAAGTATGAACTTGTATCCATGTTTTGATGACATGTACATCAAGATTTTTGTATTTTAGATGTTGAACATGTATAGCTTGAATATTATTTGAACTAAGAGAGTTGTCTACTACCTTACTACCCAATCCTATTTATTCTTTATATATAAATCTTGTATTGTTCAAAGTGAATGAGTCTCAAAAAATCAATCGATAAGTTGGTTCCATTGGAGTTGCTGATGCAAGAACTTTGAAATGGAATACCAAATAAGTTTACGAAAGGGAGTTGCTTGGATGGTAAACACCCCTCACTTCCAACCCGAAGGTTGCGAGTTAGAGTAACCAAGAGAGCAAAAAGGGTGGGAGCGGTAAAAAAAAAAGAAAAAAAGAATACCAGATAAGGTACTCTCAACTGTGCGTTAACAGCATAAGTAAACAAACAACATATATTTGATCTTGACATCAGTGTTCAATTGTCTTAGATCTCTAAAACATTTTTATCTTAATATTCCAGATTGATTTTTTTGGCTATTTTCTCACTTTAAATATGTAATGGTACAGAGAGTTACATGGTAAGTTTCAAGTGGACAAACAAACATTGCACTGGTGGCTAGTATCATTAGAACCAGCCACTTCTGCCCACATCAACTTTTTTATGCTAGAGTATAATACCAAGTTGATGATGTAACAAATGATAAGGCGAAAACTATAGTCTTTATTCTGCAAAATTGATTAGCAGCTGGATTTATCGACTTGAAGTGGGCACTGTGTTTATTGTTCCTCTTCATTTCAGATACTTCCTCATGTTCCATAACAGTATTTTCAGTTTCAAAGGTTGGAGCAAAGCACTACACTGCACCGTTAACATTCTCAATATCGTCTTTTGTCAATTGCATCTTGCCTTTATCTCGTCTAGGGTTTCTTCGTGTTTGATCTGGTTGCCCTCGCTGCAAAATAAACAAGATTTTTACCAAGATCACAATCACAAGAATCAATGCCATTGTCCATGCAAGGCCTACTTTGCATAAGTAATTACTTTTATTGTGGTTGTGTTGACTTATATTGGTGTCTTATATAGTACCTAGACTGTGACAAGGTTAAGGGATAAGCATTCGATCAACAAAGAATATGTTGTCGGATGCTAGCCCCCCCAACCCCCAAAGTTTGGGTCGTGGATTACTGTTTAACAAACAACGGCAGTATTAAAACATGAATTAGGTACGTTCATACCTTCCTTAGAACAAATGCCAAATAAAGGTAGGCTACCTCCCATTCGTCTGGTGATAGAGTACCTGTAATTAGCGAAATATGTCATAACACAAGTTTTGGGTCTGCATATGTAACAAGCATCAAATATCGAAAATACTTGGATGAAAGAGCACAGCACTAATATTCAGCATCTAAGATAACCAAAACTTACTTTGGTCTTGGTTCCCATCACCTAATGCACCGAGCCTCCTCATTAGCTCAATGAACTCTGGTTTCTTCATGTATTCATCCACAAACTCATGGTTGTTCTTCACAAAAACTAGCTCGAAGTCATACTGCAATAAAAAATTAAATAACGCTGTCAGAATGAATGAGAAGGCAAGAAACAACTGCATTATATACTTGAATGCTAATTATTATGTCTTCTGCAGTGCAATCCTTGAAATATCAGTAATTATGCCTCGTATAGCATACACAAATTGTATCTGACTAACTATAAGGATTTTGAACAATGTTTAAGATACTCACTTATTTTGTCTCATAAATAACATTAGGGAGCACTCTCAATCAGTGTTTTCAAAGGCACGCTTAATGTGCGCTTCAGTATCGTCATCAAGGTTCTAAGACATACTTTTCCTTGCCAATGAACCTCTTCTGAGGAGACGACACTACACAATTGATATTTCACTTTTTATCATAATTATTTTTCAATTTCTTTCTCATATATTTGTCATTCATGCTTACAAATTATTAGTCTTGGACTAATCATATATATATATATATTTGTACTTTTTCTCCCTTTGCGCCTTTTTTCATCAAAGCCTACACTTTATTTGCGCTTTGCGATTAAAGCCCCAACAGACATTACAACTCTTTTTGCTTTTGATAACACTGCTCTCAATCAAGAAAATTGCCTTCTCTATATAAAAGAAAACCTACCATGGCCTTGATTTAAAATAAAAAATAATACAACATCAAAAAAGGGCACACTTACACCTACAATTTCTCATATTCATATAAAAGGGATATATAAAGTCAAAAAACAAATGACCTGTGGTGAATTACATGTCAACAACTAAAAGTGGGAGGCACGCATGCTAATACCTCTTCAGCCATTGCCTTGAAGACGGGGAAAGGAACAATCCACTCAGGACAGTCAACAGCATCCTACAATTTAAATATTGACAGTTTATTTGTTGAAAAGCAGATAAATCATATATATTCACACATAGATGCAATCAAAGGATTTTCAATATCAGAACCGTAGATTGGTTTTCAGGATTTAATAGGGGGATTACCCTATGTTGGTCTTCAGGATTTAATAAGAGGATAACCCTATGCTGGTTTTCAGGATTTAATAGGAGGATGATAATATTCCAAGCATATAATACAAATAGTCTTTTGTAAGTCGTGTTAAAATGGGAATTCTCAACCTGTTGATATATGTACATAAACTATTGTCTGATAAAAAATTAATAAATGAGTTTTGAGCCCCAAAATAGTGTTCGGTTTCATTCATAGCACATGCAGAATCCATAAATAATAGAGAAAGAACAGTTCTTTAGTCTGCTAGAACTTGCAAATCATGGAGGCTAAAAGACAAATAAAAATTCTTCAATGTGCATAATTCTAGACACGTAAAGCAAAAACTGAAAACCATACATGTATAGACTAGCTATAAAACAAATAAATTATTCAAATGGAAGCTGAGATTTGTATTTTGCAGCTGAAATTGACAAAGGAGCGCGTACACACTTTAATCAATAGCAAAAATATCAAAGGACACAGCTAAAATATATAGGAAGGCATAAAGGTCTACACACCTCCAAATGGAACTTGTATTTGATGCCAAAAGGATTTGAAGATTTAAATTTCTGCAGAACAATAGAAGATCTTAATATACGAATACTTATAATAGGAAAAAAAAACAGAAATTAGAAAATTGCTAGAAAATGATAACACAAGTTACCTTCTCTGAAAATTCTTCATCAAAACGTATCCAATAGACACTATTACCAAAGGCAAGCCCCTCAGCTGCACTTCCAAAGACAAATAGGAACCATATATCAACAGATCTTTAATCTGGACTTGTATAAAAAGAGGCTACATAACACATTTCAAAAATTTGTAAGGCCACCATCACTCCACTAGTCTTGAGTGATGGCCACACGATCATAAAGAATTAGACAATATTAGAAATAATCACAGAGGCTTTAAATAAAACACATAGAAGATAAAATGAGAAAAGGTAAACTAAGATGGTTTGGCTATATCTTACATAGACCTCTAAATGCACCATGCTTGTAGGTGGGATACTTTTATGATGATTAAAAAAAGGAACGATGTAGACCTAAAACCACATGAAGGAAAATTGTCTCAAATGACTTAAAATCTCAAAATAGGTGCATGCTTAACAAAGTAAAGAATACAATAGAAGCAAAGGACCTATATGTACCAACAGGTTGCGATTGAAGTTTTGTTGCAGGAGTAACTTGCATAAGATCTCATCTTTGGTAGAAGTCCTTTTGTCTAGTTGGATAATCATATGTAAGGGTAGGAAAAAGAGTTAGGCTTAGATAATTTCTTGTTCTGAAGGAATTTTTATGTGCCTTACAAGCAATTATTTGTCAATACTGGAAGGAAATAGATCCAGGCAGAGGACATAAAGGATTCACATAGCCGCCACAACTAATTTTAATTTGATGCATAGTTGAATGATTGATGAATCAGGCAACAATCTAAGCATTAGAGCACCCCCCACCCCCACCCCAAATAGAAAAGGAGAAAAAATAAATAAATGAAGAACAATTTTCTAGTTGCACTTCAGCTCCTTGACCTTTTAACTGAAAAGCTAGTGATGAGAGTAAGGATACATCACAAAGACATCAGAGTCGTCACATTTATAGATTCAACAGGGACAAGCAGGGCAGAATTGAGCAAAAGTTAAACCTTCTCTATACTTCTTGACGATGACATTGGCATCTGGCATTGTTCCAATAAATATTCCTCCAGGTCGGAGTAAAGCTGAGATATTGGACAGCGCACGCCGTGCACGTGCCTCAGTAGACCATGAATAATGCATAGCAAACTGCAAATTTCAAGTTCTCTTAGCTTAGAATCTGTAAGAGGACACCCAAGACAAGCATAATTTCTGGATAAAGGGCTGTTGCATATCAAGATACTAGGCAGAGCGATCCAATTAGGAGGACACTGTACAACCATCTTTCCTCAACCTCTACTTCATTATTTAAAATTTAAGAAAGATGTGGATTGGACTTTCAGTGAGCTATTTGGAAAAGCTTCTGAACACTAATGAATTTACAAGTTTCATTGGCAAAATAGAAAGTAAAGCTGGACAAAAACCAAAATAGGACAAATGAAACATTTAACTTAGCCAGGAACCAAAAACATGAAAGCTTGAGAAGAGATATTTTACGAGGGCACCAACATACCCAAAACATCTCACGATGCTCATAGAAAGAGATGCAGTTTTATAAAAGTAATTCAATTCATAGAAGCATGTACCTCTATAGGCTAAGAAATGGCAGGAAAATAGTTCAATTAAGCCATAAAATAACTACTCCTTCTGATAACATGGAGTAGTTATTTTATGGCTTAATTGAATTACTTTCCTGATTGGCACGAAATATTTTTGAAGGAGAATGATAAATGGTTCATCTTGGACTATGTTTTTCAATCAACTCCCTAAAGAACAATGCTAGGTACACTATAGGAAATGTAGGAGACTGACATACCTGACAGCTACAAACATCAAAAGGTGCATCATCTGCTAAAACCCTATCCAAACGAACCTGAAATTTCCCACACAAGATATCAGTAGAGTCATCCGCCTTGATGTTTCAATAAAAGCACGCAGCTGTTTGGAATATCAGTGGTTTTAAGCATATATTAATCATCACTATACATCCAGCTAAGGACATGATACCTAAGGTCATCACATGTTTAGGAAATGATTCATCATACATTCATAATAATCTAAACGCGAAAAAAAGCAACAAAAAGATAAGAATTTTCAGTTCCATCTGAAAGAATGAGAAAACTTGATTGATCATGTAGTCAGCTGATTTACCTCATAACAATCTCCACACAGGAGTCTGGCAGGAAATGAGAACTTTTTGCGACGCTGATGGTGATCTGCCTCACCATTATAACGAGTACGGCAGTCTTCTATCTTTACATAATTCAAGAATAATATCAAAAGTCAGGCCAGCACTCAAATACAATAGAAAATAAAAATAGACCTCAAAAACTAGAATTTATCATAAATATATAGAGGAATATAATTACTTTACTTGGTCAAAAGAAATATAGAGCAATATAACATTCAATGAGATGGATATTCATTCCCGTAAATAAAGGAAGAAACTTAGCATGTAAATCTACTAAATGGAGGACTCAATTAAGAAATGCCAGCATCTCCTATGCCTGAATCATTTAGAACTGATGTCAACAAGTTAGAATTTAAGAAAGCTTTCGTGGCCTTTTTTTTAAGTTAATAATCCAGATTAACCTCCAATTAAAAGACAAAGAACCAAAATTTGATCAACATTCCCCTCAAATTAAATGGAAACTCAATAATGTTTTCCTGAATCATGTTTATTACTCAATAAAAAAATAGATCTTTGGAATAGTTCTGCCAGAGACAGAAGATCAACCCTTGTATTCATATAAAGAAATACCACAAAGCAATAATTCATATGTCCACGGATTGCTCAGCCAAGGCAGTGTGCCTCATGCTACAGTCCATTCTATGGAGATGCATGCACACACATGGTTCAATAGAACCTGGACACAAGAAATTGATTTTCCATTTCAATCCTGCTGTCAATGCTCTATAGGCAATCATGCTGGTCAATACTTCTAGTCAGCCACTAGTTATTTAAATTTAATCAGCTAGTATTGGGGATTATGCTAGCAAAAATTACAGGATACCATTTTGATCAGATGCATGGCACCCTCACAAATGCCGACCTTTGTGGTTAGTCCTAAGGGTTGGCCCCAGCCTCTCTGTCCAACAAAAAAAAGAAAAAGAAAGATGTATGGCACCCTCCCCCTAAGCAAAATCTGCCTAAGATACATCCCCCCCCCAGGTAAAGTATTTCTGTCTACGATAATTTAAAGCACAGATAGAGATCCCTCATGTTTTTGCCACTTCTTATCAACGTTGAGTAGTTCAACTTGAGTAGTTCAACGTTGTTCATGCAAAGAATGTTTCGAAATTGGATCGGATTGAATGGATGGTGCTGAGAACAGTGGAGAAGGTGTCACATAGTTGGGCCTTTAGAAGGAGGAAGAGAAGATCTAGCATGGGATGTTGCTCCATCAGCCCATTATGCAAGTTCTATGGAAAGAGACATGATAGCTTTTGACGGTGTTGATATTGATTTTATTAAACTGCAAATAGTATATTGTTTCTAGTTTCTTTTGGTGTACCAATGACCATTGGGTTTCTTTGTGAATAGATGAATAAATAAGATGATTGGAATTCTTAAATACAGAACCACATTTTAGTGTAGGTTCTCTATCTATTGGTATACAACTTGTACACAGGGTTTTCCCTGTCATTAATAACATCATTTACCTCATAACAGAGAAGAATATTTCAAAAGTTTAACCAAATCAGAGAGTTATTCCTATATAGAAGATCAACTGCGTGTAACTAATTTTAAGAAAAGAAGGCAAAGACTTTTTAATACTTTAAGCAATTAGGCTGCATGATAAAAAAGTTAATGAAATGTTGGATCTTAAAAAAATCTACTATGCAGAGTCCTACCGATGATAAACAGAAACAATAACCTATATAATGAGTGAAATCTGATTGAATACATGTTAATTTAGTGGGCAACACCATAATGGAACCCCTAATTGGAATGAAGATAGGTCCTTCTGCTCTATTTATCACTCTTGAACCACCTTAAGAATTAAAGAAACCCTGGTGACCAGGTGGATGCAAAGTCCCACCACATGGCTTAGTAGGCATTTGGACATGCGATTTCATCTCATGATTTGTAATCAGCGTTTGAACATGCGATTTTATCTCATCATTTCAAATCATGAGTTGAAATTCCAAATTTTCCAAAAAGCTTGATTTGAAAATTTCATATAATGATTTCAGAATTTTTTAAATATAAAAATTGATCCACAAGTTTAGATTTTGTAAAAGAAAAAACCACCATTTAATATCTACATTATTTTTTGCGATAAATTGAAGGAGTGATGAAATATTCACGAAATATGAACATGATGATGTAGTTACTAATGTTATTGACCAACAAACGACTTATATTAAAGAGTAGTACACTATAATCATGTTCAATATTTACCATTTTATTGAACTAAAGTTTGATCAATAAATGTTGTATTTTTTGTTTAGAATAACTTTGTTATAGTGCATTATACTTTTGTAATAAACTTTTACTTGTTTGGTAAGATTCTATTAAAAAAAATGGGGTAAATTTGGAAGTTTTTTATGTTTATAACCAAAACCAAGTTGCATGTCCAAACAAAACTTCAACTTTATTTCATATGATTTCATATCATGATTTCATCTCACATGGCCAAACGGGCCCCTAGAATATCCTTGTTATACTATACTTCACTGCAAGCAACACTCTAACAGCTAATAGCATAGTAAACCTTCAGATGTTCAATTAATAATATTTAATAATGTTTAACTGCAAAACATCTAAGTACTAGTATAAAGCATCTTCTAGAAAGCCATACAAATTGTTAAGCATGTAAAATAGCTTGCTGAAAGGGAGCTCTGACTTGCAGTGGCAAGCACAAAAAGACCAAAAAAAGTATTCATCCAGCAGGAACTTACTGAACCATCGGCAATATCAATACCGACGTAATATCCAATCTTTGCTTTATCCCATTTGATGAGATCACCACCCTGGTTTAAACAGAAAGTGAGAATAAGATGCATTGCTACTTGTTTAATTACCACCTAGAAATTCTAACAGCTAGTTGCTGAAAGATAATTGGGGTGTACAATAAGGAAAAAGTACCTTCCCACAAGCAAGATCAAGAACTGCATCCCCTCTTTTCGTATAAAGCTGAATCAAAACACTCTTGATCTAACAAACCAGAAAACCTCATTAGCAATGAACTATGTAGAATAACTCCGCCTATGAATAAATAAGACATACCCAATTATTAAGTTTCTTTAAATGGATGATAGGACTTGCTTCGCGCTCTTCAAGAGTTTGATTGGTCCTCGCACTGTAATGATCAGCCACCTTCCTGGCAAAGATTTTTGTACTCTCATCTTCCAGAAAATGAGTGTCGCCTGACACCAGTTCAAACTTTTAATCAAACCGCAATAGAAAACCAACTTCTGGCTTCTTTATCCAAAAAGGTTACAACTTCCTAAAGTTTAGCATCAGAAGTTCAATTATTTATGGCATAATACATCGCCCCTAGCAGTTAAACAACTACCCTGCATCGTAAATAAAATTCAGACATTACAATAATTATAGCAAAATACTTTAGCAGCGAAAATAACAGTATCCTTCTTATTACTAACTAATGCAACAATGAACAAATATGTTATATCTATGTCTATACAGCGACAGATAATGAAAATCAAATGCAGTTACTATTAAAGAAAAACATGAGAAAATTCTCTTAAAGGTTATGCTTTAAAAAAAAGCAGTAGTTTCCAACTTCACAGGCATCCATCGGTGTGGCCTAGTGGTCAATGAAGTGAACTTCACAGGCATACAAAGAAATGCCAATAATCAGGTGAATTTGTCTCAAAAGAAAATATTACAAAATTCCCTTCTGGGTTGTGCTTATACAAAAGTAAAGTTTCTAACTTTACAAGTACTAATTCAACAAACAAAACGAATATGCATATATCCATCTACACCAAGATAGGTAAATCCCAAGTGGGGTCTTTTAAAAACAAAAAATAAATAAAAATTACCTTCTGGGTTTAGCTAAAATACGAGTAAAGTCTCTAATTTCATCATGCTATATCCATATAATTCCAAGAAAAGGTAATAAAACAAAGAAGATGATAAAATACCTTCTGGGTTATGCTTAAATTTGGATTGTGGAGGTCCATAAGAACTCGAAGATGGAGATTCTGAGTAACTTCTCTTCATAATTTAAGGACCAACAAGTACAACAGTATGGATTATGAACAAATCTGGAACACTAAGCTATAAAACAGTGAGAGAAGAACAAGGAATTAGTGAAGGGAAAGTATTTGATTTGTCAAAGACACTTTGGTTCATCGGCCTCAACCCTTTTGGATTCGTTTACAAGGGGTTGTAAGGAAAATATAAAGTAATTAAGAGTTTTATTTAGGGTCTATTTGGAAAGCCACCTGGTAATTGGAATTGGTATAATTACTAGGGGCTTAGTAATTACACTGACCTGTTTGATTGCCACATTGTAATTATACATGTCCTATTTGAATGTCATAGTGTAATTACACATGTTCTGTTTGGATGCACAATTGCAATCCTAAAATTATATTCAATTTTAAAAAATAAAAATTAATTATTTAAAATTTCTACTAGACAAATAAGAAACTTTATAAATGACATTAACTTAAATATTTAAGATATATATTCTTTTTTGAAAATATATTAATTAATAAACATATTTTCTTTAACTAATATTATGAAAAAATAATTGATTTATATTTTTTCAAATTAATATATTTTAATTGAATTGATCGTAAAAACTAAAAGTATGAAGTTTCTACGAACATCGTGAAATGCATGTTTGATAAAAAGATTAATATATAAATAAAATGTCATAAATTCTTAAATGTTTGACAAAAATATAATCTATCAAGTCTAATTAAAAAATGACGTGCAATGTGAATTCCATATTACTAAAACAAATGAAACTGAAAATATAACATAAGTTATAAATTCAAAACAAAAAAATTAACATAATACTCTTATAACAAATTTCAACATAGCATGCATAAATATGATTTATTTTTATTTTTTTCTTAATAAAGAAAACGTAAGTCTATAACCTTACTTAACAATAAATTCTATTTTAATTTAAAAATTAGAATACTAATAAAATTATGCTAATGAGAAAATAAGCATGACATAAAAAATAGATAATACAAAAAGATTGCATAGAATCATGTAAAGTAAGGTTGAGAACAAGAAGAAAATGAAATATAATAATATAAAATAAAAAATAAACTTTTACAATTTTTTAGAATAATAATAAAAAAAAGAACTTAAAATAATAGAAGTAAAAAAAATTAAAATAGAAATAAAAAAAAAGAAATTAAAACGTAATATGATGGTAATTACACCATGTAATTACTAGCAATTCACAACCTCTGCCTGTGAATTGTAGAGTGTAATTACCCCTGTCAATTACACCAATTACTTGTCCAACCAAACAGGACAGACAGTGTAATTACACCCAGTTACACCAAATTCAATTATCAGGGTGTCCTTTCAAACAGACCCTTAAGGAAAAAGGTAAATATGGAAAACAAAATTTAAAATTGAAAAATTCAAATAATTTAAATTATGAAAATGTTTCAATTATTTGCAACCTATTTTAATTCTTTTAATGATTTAAATCTTGTTATGAAATATATTACGTGAATGTCTACTAAATGTATTATCTTTATTACTATTCATCGTGATTATTGATTTGAAGTAATATCTACATCTCCACGGCCTTCTTATTTATCTTCCGCATCCCTTAATCTTCCCATAATTCTCAAGGATTAATGATATGTTTATGGCTATATTATATGTTTTTATGTAACACTTTAAATAAAATTGTTGGAGATTATGTTGTAGACACTTGAATGTACTTATCGGAAGAATAAGAAAATTTTCTTCTTTCGCCTCTCTATTGCTATTGCTCTAATCTTTTAATATTCATATCTTATATTGCTTTAATTTTACGATATGTTATCCATATGAATCTCTAAATTCATTCGTATGAAGCAAAAGAAATAAAATGTCAGTTATATGTGAATCAACAAGGTTAGTATTTTACCGGCAAATATTAGCTCTATTCCTTTAGTCTCAAATGATATTTGATCACTGAGTGTTGAATAATTAGTTTCAATTTCCATTAGAATTTTCCAATTCTAATTGAGTCTATTAAAATTCGTAATGGAGATCTACGACAGATGATCAATATTTTAGAGCTTTTGTAACACCTTAGAAATCCTAATCTAAGGTCAGACCATCCCTATTTAATTAAGTGGCTTAAAATTTATAGGAAATTGAGTTTTATGGACACCATCTACGGACCATAAACTATTTTTTCAGACACATATATTCGTTTTAGCATTATGAGTAGTTTCGGGGTTGCATCCCCGATTTGATTTTTTTTAGAGTTTTGGTTATAATGACTTTCAGTTCTTAGGGGTTTTCCGCATTAAATGTTTTAAACTATTGGGTTGAGTTTATAAGGACTCAATCCTTGGTTGTCGCAAATGTTTTACTTTTTATATGATAAACTTGGTTCTTTAAATGATGTTTGGCTGGTTTCGGGTTAATAGATGGTTCTCCCACCAGACTGTTTAGTATGGTGCCACTCACGATGGTTTGAGTAGTGACAAACTTAGCTTTAGAGTCTTAGGTTTGTTGATCTCGTCATACCAAAACGAGTCTAGTAGAGTCTTACGTGATGGTACGAAAACGTTTGTACTTTTCTGTAAGAGGCTACAAGACTTTAGGAAATCCTCTTCATTTTTCTTCCGAGCTTTGACTTGATTCCAATTGTTATTTGACCATCCAAATTGGTATCTAACTCTTTCGCTCTTCTGTGCGCAGATAGTTGACACTTGACATAAAGACATAAGGGTAGTAGCTCTAGTGGTAGAGCCAGTAATTGAGCCCGCAATGGGAGGACGTGGAAGAGGCTGGGGAAGGGAAACACCCAGCGAAGGTGGAGCTTAGAATGTGAATGCACCAAGGGAAGCGACCCGACCCCCACCCCAGGATTGTCATGCCCCGAAGCTACCCCCTAGATGTAACACGGGACC
Organism: Solanum chiquidenum; assembly: GCA_029582725.1. Classification (NCBI taxonomy): domain Eukaryota; kingdom Viridiplantae; phylum Streptophyta; class Magnoliopsida; order Solanales; family Solanaceae; genus Solanum; species Solanum chiquidenum. The sequence continues at coordinate 20,850 of JAJOOS010024846.1, forward strand.
TAGGATTATGAGTAATCCCAAGCTAATCCCGAGTCTGGCATATCACACGCATGCTGAAATATAATTAAGTAAACGGAAGCATAACTATAAAGTGAGTCAAAACTAAAAGGACTCCAAGCGAAAATATATCTGAATATCCATGGGAAACAACCCCAAAAACTAAACATTGACTCTATGTATGTAAGCCTCTAATATTGATGAGTTGTTGGGACAAGTCTTCAGTTAACTCTAAAAATACGGAAAGACTGATAATAAGCTAACTAAACCAAAAGCATAAAGAAACGTCCTCGAAGTATGAGCACTCACCATTGGAGCTGCTAAATTCAGACTGGAAATCGAGTCAAGCGTGATCTGGATGTTGAGCGCATGACCTTACATCATAAAACGATGTATCACAAAAGTATGTGTCAGTATTTTGAATGTACTGAGCATTCATGATATAAATATGCTAAGCTGAACGATATGTAAGCTGAACAATGCATAAGCTGAGCAAAGATATAAATTGATGTATAACTGAAAGATAAACTGGATGCAATGACCAAGTACTAATCATGAAGATAACATGTTGAATTGTATACTGAAGTAACTGTTGAAAACCTGGTCAATGCACTAAGAGTCTTGATTGTGGGAGATCCTATTAACCGACATAAACCACGTGAGCTAAACGTGGAGTTTGATGTATACGCCCCATCAAAAGGATCCAATATACCTTGCCAGGGGTATAAATGCATGATTGTGGCATGATCACTAAAACTGATGCCCAACTGAGGGAACTTACAAATCTACGCGGGCACGTAGTTCTAGGACTTGAGGGTAAGCTGAGCCCTAGTCCAACTCGATGCTAAGTCTACTCCCAACTGATTATGTATGAAGTTAAAATGCACTAAAATACTGAGTAACTCAAAATACTGATATGCTAACTGAGAATGCAACATTTATGTATTGAAGATGCCTATTCAACTTTTAAAGCATGATTTTCTGACTAGTTTACCTAGTAAGTATAATTCATGAAGTCGTGATAGATTTACACAAGCTAGGGTTCTGAGTTCTATGCATGATATTATACTAATTTATCAAGAAACGAGTTATTTAGATCAAAGGAACCATAATAGCCAAAATCACAATAAATCTTGAAAATCTAGAAACCCTAGGTTTGAACAGTTTATGAGAATCTGAAGGATTAACTGATATCTAGGGACCTAATGGGTGAAAGGAACCCACTAGTAATCCAACATACCTGGTGATGTAAACTACAGAGAATTTTTTTGCATTTTGAGGCTGAACTTCGAAGAACACTTATGCTTGTTCTTGGGAGAACTAGTCGACTTTTCCTCTTCTTTTCGCTCTAAGTTGGGCGATTTTGTTGGAGAATGAGGGTTCTGGTATTGTCTGAATAGATTAGTATGCTTAGACTATGTAAAAGGACGTATTTTAGTCACTAAACGACGTAGTTTAAGTGCCCAATGCATATGGAAAAAGACTAAAATGACCCTGATTAAAAGTTGACGAAGTGACTTCCATGATAGGACCGACGGACCGTCTATAGGACCACGGCCCGTCAACTAGGTCGTGGTGATGGCCCTACCCAATAGGCTCCTACTGAAATGAGCATAACTTCTTACTCCGAGCTTGGATTTTAGCAAACTCGGTGGCATTGGAAAGAGGACTCAAAGATCTTAAATTTGATAGGTCATGGGCCACCTAATTCATTTTGTGCTTAAAGATATGACCGTTTGAAGTTGACCCAAGACTTGAAGGCTGACAGGTCCCTTCCACGGTCCACTTCACAGACTGTGTGAAGCACCACAGGCCGTATAGGACACCGTGGTTCTTCACAAGAGTTGGGTTGGTACTGCTTCATTTCCACGACACAATTGATGGACCGTGTGGGGTTCCACAAACCGTCTAGTGGTCCGTGGTCCTCCACTTTTCTCAAGGGCGTGAACCATGACGAGGGTGACGGGTCATGGTTCTGTACATGACCCGTGGACCCCTTCCGTGGTTCACTTTTTTCCTCTTTTCAGTCTTAGTCAAAATGTTTCTGAGGTATTACAAGGATCTTGTAAAGGAAGAGGTTGAGATTGAAAATGAAGTTGAACATGAAGTGAGTGCGCATGCTGGGATTGCAGGTCTTCCCCCTATGGACGCTGGGTCTTTCCCCTATAGACGTTGGGACTGTTTAACAAGAGCAAAACACAACAAGTAATAATAATAAATATAATGCAATATATAGTCAATGAATGAGTTGTGAGGTAGGACCCTGAGGGACTCGTGAGTCTCATATACCCACCCATGAACTATATTCCTCGAGTATACAAACCAATATTTATCCTCGGTATAATCAACAATAAAACCACCAAGAATTATTTCCCTAACTTTCTTTCAAAACATAGTTTCCAGAATACTAAATTTGTGATCCATGAGAATGAATATAAATGCATGATCATGAAAATAAATGAATTTTAAATAAAATACATATACCAAGAGTCCACCCTCTCACCACAATAACTATATATAGCCAACAAGTCATTTTAAATAATAGTTTTGCTTTCAAAATAATTCTTATCTTTGTAACACCCCAAAAATTTCTAAGCTAAGGCTGAAACCATTCCTTAATTGCCTGAAAAATTAAATCGGGTGATCCTTAAGTTACGCATAGGTGTAAAGGTCATTTATTTGGTGTTCGAATGAATTTGGATATGATTTAAGGTCATAAGAACACCCCTAGCACAAAGTTGAGTTGAAATATTCATTTACTTAAGATTCTACGTAGTTCAACTTCAAACGATCATATCTCCAGTACATAATGAATTAGGTGGTCTATGACCTACTAAATTATAGGCCTTTGAATCCTCTTTCCAACGCCACCAAATTTGCCTCATTTAATGGTCGGAGTAAAAAGTTATGACCATTTTACCAAAGACTGTCAAACTAGAATTTAGACCCCTAATTGGGTGGAAAAAACGTGTAGGCCTAGTGGGGTAGGGAAAAGACCAAAATACCCCTCCTTAAAACAGATGAATTGCCTTAACTAGACATGCTACACTAAAACAGGCATATCTCCTTCATCTGAACTTGGAGTTTAGCAAACTCGGCGGCGTTGGGAAGAGGACTCAAAGTCCTTCGATTTGATACCTGATGGGCCACCTAACTCCTTTTGTGCTAAAAGTTATGGTCGTTTGAAGTTGACCCAAAACTCACAATTGAAGAGTAATTTGTACGAATCTCAATTTAGCTCTTTCAAAGTCCAAGGTGTTACAATATCTCTCCCTTGGGAACATTCGTCCTCAAATGAGTTCACTCTAAGTAGAACAAGGTGTGGGAAACATCTAACACCCAACTCAAACACCCAACATGCATTTTTAACACAACTTAGCATATCAATTTAAAAGGTTATCGACAAAAAGTTATTACCTTGATTTGGAACTGATTCGGAAGGAAAGAGATGTGGGTATCTCTTCTTTATATCCTCCTCAACTTTCCAAGTAGCTTCATCAACAAATTGATTTCTCCATAGGACCTTGACTGATGCAACCTCCTTGGTTCTCAACTTGCGAATCTGAGGATCAAGAATCTGAACGGGTATCTCCTCATAAGATAGGTTGTCCTAATACCAATATTCTCATTAGGTACAATAAGTGAAGGATTGCCCATACACTTCTTCAATATAGAAATGTGATTAACGGATGGACTATCTGACGGTAGCTCCAACTCATGAGCTACATTGCCAATTCTCTTGGATATCCTGTAAGGACCAATATACCGAGGACTGAATTTTCCCTTCTTGCCAAATCTCATAACACCCTTCATGGGTGAAATCTTAAAGTAAACACAATCATCCACCTCAAACTCCAAGTCTCTCATCCTAATATGTGTATAGAATTTCTGACGACTTTGCGCTGTCTTTAACCTTTCCTAAAATAATCTTCACCTTCTCTGTAGCTTGATGAACCAAGTATGGTCCTATCAACTCAGGTTGACCAACCTCAAACCATACAATAGGAGATCTACATTTTCGCCCATAAAGAGCCTCATAAGGAGTCATCTGGATGCTAGAGTGATAATTGTTGTTGTAAGCAAACTCTATGAGAGGTAATTGATAATCCTAATTACCTTTGAAATTGATCACACGATCCCTCAACATATCATCTTAAGTATTAATCGTATGCTCTTCTTGACCATCAGTCTGAGGATGGAAAGCAGTACTCAAATTTACCTTCGCACCCAAACCCTTCTAGAAAGACTTCCAAAATTGTGTTGTGAATTGTGCAAATCTATCTGAAATGATAGACACAGGAACTCCATGAAGTCACACTATCTCTTAAATATATAATTTGGAATAATCTTCTGTAATACCTCGGTATTAAAAGAGATATTTTTAGAAAGAACTAAATTGGAAAGAGCCAAATTGAGAATTTTGCAAGTTAGTCTTTAATTTTGAGTTTTGGGTCAACTTAAAATGACCATAACTTTCAGTACATGATGAATTAGGTGACACATAAGGTATCAAATGAAATATCATTGAGTCCTCTTTCCAACGCCACGAGTTTGCTAAATTTCAAGTTCGGATGAGAGAGATAGGCCCATTTGAGTTCAGTCTATCTGATTAAGAAAATTCATCCGAATTAAGGAGGGGTATTTTGGTATGTTCCTTACCCCCACTAGTCTAACTCATTTTTAGTAATATTTTAGGGGTCTAAACTGACTTAGATAAGTTTTCACAATTCTAAAATACGCTTAGGGTTTTGTGGAGAGAAGTTCAAGAGGAGAAAAATGAAGAACGATCAAGATTCTTACGAAGCTTCGAGGATATAAGTTCTCATAGTGTTGGGTTTATTCACCCACACGCCAATCATGTGGTTTTGATCCGTAATTTTGTTCTTGAGGTTGAATGATTTGAGTTCTTGAGGTTTTGTGTTTCGTTATTTGATAATGAAGTTCTTGATTGAGTTCTTGAGGTGAGAGTTGTGAATGAGTGTTGTTCTTGGTGGATTTTGATGTATATTTCTTTGTAATTATGTTGGGTTAAGAATCCAAAAGAGTTTGAGGGGTATCATTCGATTCTAGATGAGTTATCTGTAGTTTTGGGGCTGGAGCCCCGCGCTACTCAGTGCGCCAGGGTTGCCAGGTCCCCTACCCTTCCGACCTTCTTTCCGTGTGAGTTCCCTCGAATCATACTGATGTTTTCTACTTGATAGTCACACTTAAAGTCTTTGTTAATCCTTGAGATATCATGCATATCCAAGTCATAACTCTTGAATTCATAATTCAAATTCAAGATAGAGTTAAGAGTAAAGTTCGAGGAAGTTCTTTTGAGTCATTTGAGAAGTCTTTCGCAAAACTTTAAAACTTATTTTAAGACTTGAGTACTTGAGTATAAGGATGAGGAGAGTTGAGTTTCATTTTTCTAAATGAATATATGAGAACTAAGTAATCGCAAGAGTAAATGTTTTTACATTTAAAATGAGAGGAAACTTTGATTTCCAAATGAGTTTATGAGGATGTTTTTAGCACTATCTCTTTTAAGAGAACCCTTTTGAGTAATAATATCGAAGTTGAGGATGAGAAAATATTTTTAAACATATGAGCATGAGTTATATTATTGGGAGTAGTATTGAGCATCGATATGAGGACGAGTTCAGACAACTCAGAGTCCTCATAGACCATGTATGCCAACATGGGTAAAAGATCATACTTTTTTATATGATTCCTTATTGCTTTTTAAGCATAGCTTAGTGGATCCACTTAGTTGAGGATGTCTTATGCTCCGACAAAGTATAGGACAATTCTGGAAGCATGGGCGAGACGTTGTATCATCACAGAACTCATAGTGATGGTTGTCGGTTAGAGAATCTCCCAAATAAGAGTAAAGAATTTTTATTGTATTTTAAATACATTGAGTTGTTATCTACTGTTTTTAAAAGCTTTATATAAACTGCATCCTTATTGTTATTTTATATTGTATTGAGTTGAGTATCCATGAGTTGAGGTTGAGTTGAGTGGTGATGAGATAAGTATGTTTCATTCCTTCCAAGTTCAAGCTTTTATGTTATGTTCAGTGTTCCCCTTACATGCTCGTACATATAGATAGAT
>JAJOOS010024847.1:0-23641 GCA_029582725.1 Solanum chiquidenum
GGTACTCATGCTACGCTCTGCATCTATTTCGTGATGCAGGTCCGAGCACCAGTGGCCAGCGTTGATCCAGCTTGGAGTAGTCTGATCCGGAGACAGGGATGAGCACACGGCGTTTTGTACTATTTTAGTCTCCATCTGTGTATATAGACTTGTCTTTTACCTTTCGAGAAAGTCTAGTCTCTGTAGTCCACTTTTGTGACTTGTACTCGTTTTGTTAGTAACTCTGTACTAGTGACTTCCAGGTTCTGGGAGGGATCTTTATTTGTATATATGTTTTGGTTTGCTTCCGCCTGTTTATGTTGTTATCTTAAATTTTACCTACTCTTGTTTAGTTTCTGCCCTCAGACCCATTACTTGTTGTTCCGGGTTACGGGTTGGCTTCCTACTGGTGGATTATAGTAGGTGCCATCATGACTTGAGGAATCGGGTTGTGACAGAATTATCGATTTCGATTCGATTTTTAACAACCCTGGGACAGAGTACCCTAGGAGAAAAGGACGAGGCTTTCTCAAGAAGGCGCTGAGAATTAAGCGTGGAGGGAACATAAACTGGCATAACAAGGTCGTTTTCTTTGTATTTTCATGATCAGGGAAATCGTTTTCCTTTTAGAGCTCACCTATGAGATTGTATTGGTTTGTTGTTCTTTTTTAATGAAAAATATTTTTCAAAATATTTTGATCAGTCAAAACATGAAAAAAATCAAAAATATTTTAGAAAATGTTGTCATCCGTACTAAACATACCCTTAAGAGTAAATAAAACTTAGGAAAAAGGCTCAAATATGTCATCAAATTTTCAGAAAAAACTCATTTATGTCATCCGTTAAAATTTTGGCTCATCTATGCCATTACCGTTTAAGAAAAGGCTCATTCATGCCATTATTTTTTAACAGTGATGTTGCAAAACTATTTTTTACATGTGGCCAATTAGAATTCAGCCACGTCATTATTATTTTGTTATAAAAAAATCAAAATTCTGAACAAAAATTGAATAAAAATAACCCACCCAAGTAAAGACCCATCCAAATTTTAAAAAATCTCTATAACCCATCTGTAACCCAATTCTTTAATTCAATTTTTCAATCTATAAAGCACCCAAGGAAATGGTATGAAGTAAACAAAAATTCTTTTCACTTTATGCCTGGATTTATATATATTCTTTTTACAGGGTAGCACCAAATATCTAATTTTATTACAAAAAATGATTGCATAAGCCGTGGCTTTTATTCTCTCTCATTGGACTTCAAACCCAGTGATTACTCACTGTTTTCTGATTTTGAGTATTAGCATGGATTTATATCTGAAAAAAGTATTACAAAGAGTGTTTTAGTGGGGCAGGCCCATTATCCATCGAGTTTAGAAGGCTGTGATAGATCCAAAAGGACGGGTCGCAGACGGATTTCTCGGTTATAAAAAAAAAAAAAGAGCTTTAGAATAGCAGGACCGTTAATAAAACGAATTGAAATGCTTGATCACGTGCAAAATTCGTCGGAGAAGGAGAAGAGTTCGACGTCCTTAGAGAAGTGAAGAAACTTCTTTTCTTAGTTAGAGTTTTTAGATTAAAAGTGAATAAAATGATTGGGTTACTGATGGGTTATAGAAACTTTTTAAAATTTGAGTGGGTCTTTACTTGGATGGATTATTTTAATTCAATTTTTGTTCAGAATTTTGATTTTTTTTATAAAAAATAATAATGATGTGACCGAATTATAATTGGCCACGTGTAAAAATGATTTTGCAAAATCACTGTTAAAAAATAATGGCATGAATGAGCCTTTTCTTAAACGGTAATGACATAGATGATGAGCCAAACTTTAAGGGATGACATAAATGAGCCTTTTCTGAAAGTTCGATGACATATTTGAGCCTTTTCCCTAAAACCTATTAGGAGCACTCAGGAGTGGGCATTGAATCGGAAGAGAACTGTGGGATACTTATTTTTCAGTTTTTTCATGGTTGGTCAAATATTTTCTTTAGTAAAATACATTTGTTAAGAATGAGAAAATGACTTCTTTTATGAATATAAGAAAAACAAGTTACATAAGTAATATTTTATATTTATCGTCTCTTCCTACTCTCCCAACACCACAGCCCCATCCGATCTGTTTCACTAGACTACATATAAATATATTTTCAGATATTTTTTTTCCTACTTACCAAATAATAAAAAATAAGTAAGAAATTTATTTCTTTTTCAAGAAAATATTTTATAGAAAGATATTTTTCGTTCAAATCGAACATACCATTATTATTGCAACTCGCTATAATAGCTGGAACTTGAAATTTGAATAATCATTATTCATATATCCTTCCTGTTGTGGAGTTATAGTTTGTGCTCCTAATTTTATATTAAAAGAGTGTTGAATCTTGAGAAATACATATATACCGATTAAAATATCCTAAGGACAATATTTTTGACCAGCCTCAAGAGTTCAAAAAGCTTCTTTATAATTTTCTTAACATACATAACTTAAAATTCTTTATTTATTAGCTTTTGAGGTCTTGTGACTTCTGTTGGTGATGATTAGATTGAACAGCTGGAATGATGTGATCATTTTATACATCTCTTATGATTTGAATTTTGAAGTGAGATTTGGAATATTGATATAAAGTTATTTTTTGTTCCTTCTTTATTTATTTACGATTATAATTGCCTAACCTATAGCTGGTCCTTCATTTACATAACTGTCAACTCTTTATTAATTCTTTTATTGGGAAAGGAAGTTGTAATTGATTAAGTAGTGGAAACAAAGTGTTGATATTTCAACTATCTTCCTATACATATAATAATATAATTTTATAAGAATAAGCCACGATTCAGTATTCAAATTTTTTTTCCCCTTTTCTTAGAATGTGTTTAAATATCATAATAAGTTGTTCGTGCAAAATCAATGACCAGTGAAATAGTAAAGTAAATCGTCTTCACAAATAACAACAACCTCCCACCTTCAACAATTGAGTTTTGTATTGAAATCATTTCTGAAGTATAATTTAAACTTAGACTAGATATAAATATTTGGAGGAAAATCATGTGCTTGACACATGTATTTAATCATTTATTGGTTTTTTAATAAAACTTAATAGAAGAATGTTTATTATAAATTTTGGGATAGTTAAAAGATGTTTTTTGCTCACAGGTGTGGCGTGGGGCCAACACAAAGTGCTTGACCCTTGCCCCGGACTCCCCTTTCTGCAATGCCTTAACTTTCATTTCCGTTCAGGACACTTTCCTTTAGGTTCTTTTACATTTTCGGATCGAATCTTGATGTGTTTTTACTCGAAACAAGTCTAATATCATATATTAGCTCATCACAATAATTATATTCAAAATTCATGAATATACGTCAATTTATTTTCGTAACTTCATTAAAATATGAAAAATAATACGATATTGAGTATATAAATACGTCCAAAATCACTAACCAACTTCATTCGAGTGGGAGACTCCAACTTCGTGCATGATTCTAACTGGTGAGATGATACATAGACAATCTACTTCGACAGTTTGGAACATATCTCTATATTACAAATAAAATTGAATGTTTAAACTTGAATTATTTTTAAATATTTAAATGTATTATTCTTTTATGAAAATTTATCACATAAAATAAAATAGAAAAAATATTAAAGAAAATAACGATGATCTATCATTTAGATTTCCCGTGGGTTTTAATGTTTTATAATTTGATGGCCAACTCAAACCATTATATAACGAACCTATCGTGCCCAACTAATCATCACTACATTTTGCCGATCAATATTTCAAAACACTTCTCATATTTGCCTTATATTAAACTAGTCTTTCACGTAGTCGTGCGGGTGAGTTGTGGCCAATAATTCGATCAAAGTTGGGGTATTTTTTAGACTCTTATCCCAACATTAAATAAAGGGGCTCAACCGGAATAAAGGTTACAGGTTCAGCTGAATTCATTAATTTTGGTCTAAATTCTCTATTTGTCTTAAGAACTTTATTGAATACTCTCTTAGTCCCTATTTGCTCGTCAAATATTAACTATTTTGATTTCTTTTTTGTTTGTCAATTTTTCCAAATTAAGGAAGAATCCCCCTTCCCCCCGCCCCTAATTATATCCTTAATTTATTAATATTGAGTTAAATCTTTAATAAATGACGTAGTGAGTAAATATGATTGAGACCCTATCACTTAATAGAGACAAAATCATAATTTCACTATATCAATCATTGTTTTATTAATAAATGTGTCGAGTCAAAATTTGATAAATAAAAAGGGAGAGGGAATATGTATCAATTATTATCTCTTAATTTAGAACCCACTAATTTTAAAAAATCTTGACTAATCATTTTCAAAGAGGTATTGTATTATCTATATAGTGTTTTCTCTTAAAAAAAATGTAAAGCAAGCTAAGAGAGTATACCTATTGTCAATAAAAAAACAAATTTAAATTCCACCTTGTGGCATTCTCATGGCTTTCTTAAGTATACAATTACAAGTCCATTAGACATTAGTATTATATAAATGGATCACTTTTCTCCATTCTTGTTCATCATATTCTCCAAGTCTAAACTCATTGTTTGAGTTGTAATTTTCCCCTTTATGGCAATGGCACATCCACAAGTTTTCTTGTTTGCATGTGCCATTGCTCTTCTTGCTTCTTCATCAATGTTTTCTGCTGAAGTTATTGAGCATTCCTTTCATGTATATAATTCTCCTCCTTATTTTTTCTCCCTTTATATGTAAATTAGGTTCTCCTTTTTTCACCCCTCTTGTGTTGACATAAAATTAACATAGCGGTGTGGAAAAATGCTAAGTTTATAAATGAACTAGTTATTGACTGCACAACCGTTGTTTAAGTTGAAATGAACTTAAAAACGGGTCATAACGTATAACTCAACTCGTTCAATTCTTGTTTAAGTTTTAATATATAACGTATCAAATAAAAAAAAGTTTTTCTTTTAAAAGAATATTTTAGCAAGGTATAAATGTTTTGAGTCGAGAGTCTATCAGAAACAACATCTCTACTTTATGAGGGTAGGGGTAAGGTTTGCATATGTCCTACCCTCCTCGGACCTCAATTATGAGATTATACCGAATATGTTGTTATTGTTGTAAATGTTTTGGTGATCATGATAAGTTTATTCATTTGGTTTATGTAGGTACAAAACCATACTATAAGCCGGTTATGTGGTAGACAAGTTATAAGTGCAGTAAATGGAAGTCTGCCTGGTCCAACTCTACATGTACGAGAGGGTGACACCCTTGTTGTTCATGTCTTCAATAAATTACCATACGATCTATCTATTCATTGGTATGTTCTTCACATTAATTTAATTGAGGAATTTAACTTATATAAACATTACATTATCAATGTTTAATTAATTATAGCAAGTTATTTATTGTATATTTTTAAATTATCAAAATCAATATCATACTATTTAAAGAGTATTGTGTAGCTACCATAAGTAGAGCAATTTTTTTGTTCACGTTTTGTCTCTATCGTGCAAAGTAGGTGGTTGTTTTTATATATATATATATATATGACCAAGTGGTGCACTGGTGGAGTGATTCATCCTTAACCAGAGGTCTCAGATTCGAGCCCTGGGTATGGAGAAAATCTTATTGGGAACGCCATCTCCGAATGGGCCTTGCAGAGCGTGATCTGAATTTAGTCGGAGCTCTAATGTGGGCTCCGGAAATAGGGTGGGAAACAAAATAATAAAAAAAAAGGACAAGTTGAACATTTGTATTAAGTAGTACTAGTTATTTATTTTAATTCATTGATACACGGTGGATTCTCATAGTCAAACTAATCTTGTTTTAATTTTGAAATTTAAAAAATGTCATATAAGATTAACGACAATTATCAATCATTTATCTTCATCATTAAAGAAAATGATTTAAAAGGACCTCAACTTAAAAGTATTATATTGTCACATATGCATCATGCATGGTCATGGATGCCAGTGACGGAATAAGAAATTTTATCAAGGGTGTTCAAGAATAATGACGTCTGACTGTTAAAATAAAATTAAAAAATATTGTGCTATTTGAGGTTCAAACTTGGAACTCCTACATTCAAATGGACACCCATTACCACTTCCTCAAAAGCATAGTTTTTGTCAAGGATGTCAAACTTTAAATATGTATCCTTAAATGTAGAATTTGACATATATATACAATATAATTTTCCGACAAAGGATGTCTAGTTGGACACCCTGGGGTTGCTATAGCTACGCCCCTGGACTCATTGACTGCATTTCAATTTTAACACTTAACATAACATATGTATTATATTTATAATATCCCTATAATAATCGAATGGTAAGATTTATGTTAATACGCAATGCAGGCACGGAGTTTTCCAGCTATTGAGTGGATGGGCGGATGGACCCGAGTTTGCGACCCAATGTGCGATCCGACCCGGAAATAGCTACACGTACAGGTTTAACCTAACGGGACAGGAAGGAACCTTATGGTGGCACGCACACGTATCATGGCTACGAGCCACAGTTCATGGTGCCCTCATCATCCGCCCTAAACGTGGTCGCTCTTATCCTTTCCCTAAACCTTATAGAGAAGTTCCTATCCTCTTAGGTACGTATCATATATATATATACATACATATATCTTTAAGTTATTTTAGCGGTGGTGGATTCAGACTTTGAATATTATGAGTTTGAATTTGGAATTCTACTTTTGTACTATTTTAATTACTTAAATGAATTTCCTAATACACCTATAATGTCCGAGCTAAAATTACTGGATTAAAATGAACTATACATAAGTTATACACTAGATCTGCTCCGGCTATGACGCGTTGCCACATGGAAAAAATTACGCAAGCGAGTAATTTTGTGAATATTTTACATGTGTTAATTTCCTATTGTAGGGAACCTATATGCCCCAATTGGATGGTCCGATCCTTAGGAATTTAATCGTGTAAATATGGGATACACATTGAAATATTAGAAATAAATAGACACAAAGAATAACCAAAGTGATTGACAACCAAATGTTGTTAATTATGATCCATGATGTAGATGTACTAATGAAGCAAAAAGTTTTCGCCGTATATATGCTTTTCAGAATGTTTTATTGTTAAGCATAATTATAATTTTTCGACTCAAAGGAAGGTCAAAATCCATAAGATGTATGTAAGTTTCTGTTTAAACTTCCTTTAATTTTTTGTATTCTAAGTAAGAATATTATTGATGTATTAATCGTACTTGTAGGAGAATGGTGGAATGCCAATGTTGTTGATGTGGAGAATGAAGGGCTAACTAGTGGTGCTGCACCTAATAACTCAAATGCATATACAATTAATGGCCAGCCAGGAGATCTTTATCCTTGCTCTTCTAATAGTAAGAAATAATTTGGTTCCTACTTTACATAATTTATTTATGTGTGGCTAATTTGAGTTTATTATTTTTGATTTTCATTAGAAACATACAAGCTAATAGTGAAACAAGGAAAAACTTATCTCCTTCGCATAATCAATGCTGCACTCAATAACCAATTATTTTTCAAGATAGCAAATCATAATATGAAAGTTGTCGCGGTAGATGCTGCCTACACCAACCCATACATCACTGATGTAGTTGTTGTGGCTCCGGGTCAGACGACTGACGTCCTCCTGACCGCCAATCAAGCGCCTGCATCGTACTATATGGCTGCAAATCCCTATGTTAGCGTGGCCGGGGTACCGTTTGACAATACTACCACCACCGGAATCATAGTCTATGAAGGTATCAATCTAATCTTTTTTTTTTTTTGAACGATCAACGTAGTTTAACATGTTGTATGTGCTATATATATTGTTAATTAAATTTTATAACCATAGAAATTTACGTTATCATTATCTCATAGATAACTTGATTGTGTAGATATTTTCTTACATTGTCACGATCAGTGCATAAATTATAGGGAAAATTATGCAAAAGGGCTACTTGTTCTTTTGCTTTATACAAAAACTGGCCTAATTTTTAAAATTACCAAAATTTGTCAAATATTGTTTTCTTCCTTACAATGCCACCATTGATAATGGCGCTCTGCATTTTTTTTCCTTTCAATTTCGCCATTAATGGTTGCTTCTTCTTCTTCTATATCCAAAGACTCGAAACATCGAGAGTATTTCATGTTAAAATTTTGAGACTATTTAGAGGTGATTTTGAGTTGATCGAGATTGAGTTCGTCAGTGTATACTTTATGTATAATCACTGTATACTTCATGAATAGTTAAGTTATATTCAACTTTTTGAGCATATAATAATGTATAGTCAGTATAAATCTCATGTATAGGTAAGTTGTATAGTAGATGTATACTTTCTATGACTTTCGACAAACTATATTGTATAATCAACGTATATTTCCTATGATTTTTGGCTATTTTTATGTAAATAAAAATGACAATATTTATTATAAACTAATTACTTTATTGTACATATTTGAAACTAATCCAAAATTATAAACTCTTAACCTTTTATTTTTGGTATGAAGGTGCAAAACCATCAAGTCCAAAAATGCCAATCCTACAAGCCTTCAATGACACACCAACAGCTCACAAATTCCTCACCAATTTGACTGGGCTTGTAACTGGGCCATTTTGGGTTCCTCCACCTAGACAAGTGGATGAGCACATGTTTATTACTATTGGGTTGGGCCTAATTGCTTGTGGAAAAACAGGAAATGCAACATGTGGAGGCCCAAATGGACAAAGATTTGGTGCAAGTATGAACAATGCATCATTCCAATTACCAACCAAGATGTCAATGTTAGAGGCATTTTTCAATAATGTTAAAGGGATTTACACTACTGATTTTCCAAACCAACCACCATTCAAATTTGACTATACAAATCCTAATAATAGCTTTAATCCTTCAATTATAATGACTACAAAGTCTACAAAGGTGAAGAAACTCAAGTACAATGCAACTGTTGAAATTGTGATGCAGAATACTGCTTTGATTGGGGTAGAAAATCATCCAATTCATTTGCATGGATTTAATTTCCATGTTTTGGCTCAAGGCTTTGGCAATTATAACCCTACAATTGATAAAAAGAAATTTAACCTTTTTAATCCACAAGAGCGTAACACTATAGCTGTTCCGGTTGATGGATGGGCTGTTGTTAGATTCCGAGCTAACAATCCAGGTAATCATACACTTCCAATGTTTTCTTGTTTTTCCAAACTAGGTATTCTGCGGTCTTAATTTATGTAGCGCACTTTCAGTTTTAACATATCCTAAGAGATATTTTTCTGTATTTAGAAATGATTTTTTTAAAAAAAACTTTTACTATACTTTTGATAAAATGATATATAGCTGCACAAATATCTAAAGTCTTCCGTTCTTTTTCAGACTTAATGCTCGGTTAAACAGTACCACATAGATTGAGACTTTCTTCCATAGCTATAGATAGGTTGATTTTTCACTTAACATTTTATATAAACTAATTGGCCTAAGAAGAATTAAATATGCTTATATAGGGATAGATAAATAACATTGTATCATTTTTGATGAAGATTGACTCTTTTTTTTTTCTTTCTTAAAACTAATTATTTGTCTATTTACAATTAACAGGTGTATGGTTGATGCATTGTCATTTGGATGTGCATTTGCCTTGGGGATTAGCAACAGCTTTTGTTGTAGAGAATGGGCCAACACCATCAACTAAGCTACCTCCACCACCACAAGATCTTCCAAAATGCTAGTCTCCATGATAGTTTTTTTGTTTTTTGGGAGTAGCTTATTATTATTTTTGCATATTTTAAAAATAAATTTCTATCCAATGTTAGCTTGTTTTTGCCAATAATTGTACTAAAGAGTTAGATCATTACCTTTTTGTCTCATTCCAACACATTAAGGGTTGTGTTTAGCTATATCATTAACTAAAATTCTTTTGATTGTATTAAATCACTATTGTTTAGCAAGAATACTCTATGATAATGAAGCTATATTTCTATTTATTTTTTCTACTTTGGGAAAAGAAGTACAAATGAAAAATAGTATGAGTATAATAATATGCATACTCAGTAGGTATTATAGGTCAACCGAGCAATAGTTAGACATCTATATTGCAACAAGTATGAAATGAATTCGCTAATAAGTCAACCCGACAGTCCAATATTTTGAAATAGCTTAAAAAACCTCTCCAATTTGAGGTCAAAATTGTTAGGACCGAAATAATTAGGTGTAATGCAGAAGCTAGCAAAGCAAATTAAACCTCGACAAACCATGAGTAAGAAGACAAACGGGAAATATATCAAAAGACACAAAGATTTAACGTGGTTCGATCAATCGACCTACATCCACAAAGGAGATGAGCAATCCACTATAAATATGATAGTACAAAATATAGAGAGAAATAACTTCAATCAATTCACTTGGAATACAAGGAGGTTCACAAATTCTCCCCATAACCAAAAATCTCAAAATTAGGACTACATTGTGAATGCTGATTAAGTTAGAAGGAACAAATCTCTATTTATAGAGTCCTAAACCTTTTCCTATAAGAAAAAGACTAGCCAATCATAAACCTTTTCCTAAAATAAAAACCTTTATGGTAAGAAACTCATCACAATTAATACCCACCAAAAATCTCCCTAAATCAAAATAAGAAGTCTAAGTTTGAATTAGAATTAAAACTTTCCAGGTCCAAGGTATTCTTTGCGAATGCAACTGCCTTACTCGGCGCAACACCTTGCGAACGTGGTCCATCTCGTGAACCTAATGGAGACCCAAACCTCGATCAACATCCTCCCTCTTCATGAGCATGAAGGTTTAAACGCGAATGAGAGGACCCAGATCCATCCTTCATAAGAGAACATGGTGGTCCTCTTGCGAACGCGAGTGCAGAAGACACCAGTTCCAAAAATAACCTAACTCTCATAATTCTTTTGTAATCTGCCAAACACAATCTATAGTAAAAATCGATCATAAAAATACATTTTGGTCTTGTTGGAATAATCAAATCACTATTCCAAAGTTGTCTTGATCAAATGTTGATCACGAGCAACTCCAAACTTAAAGAAAAACTAAAATTCCATCCAAGGATTCAAAACTGTTGGTGTTTTTTTAAAAATGGGGCAGCACAAAAAGATTGAAAATGTCTCTCAATATTTTATTAATCATAATAGGGCTTTAAATAGCCAGCTTGATAACATAATCTGCAGAAAATCTGCATAACAAGAATTAAAAAAGACTAAATAATCTCAACAATTAAAACAACCTAAAAAATATTTAAAATTCAAATTTATCCTAAAACTAGGTAGCTTATTATTTTAAAAAATGATTGCAATAACTAAAAGCAAACTCAACAAAAACTCCCCTAAATGCCTCACGAACCATGCCAAACCTCCACTGAAGTCATAAATCATTCTCCGAAGTTACTAGAATAGTCAAAATGCGAATCTTACCTCATTATCCCAAACGTTTACTAAGATCAAACTTTTCAAGTTCCAAACATGTACTACATTGTCTATTAAAGGGAAAAATAGGAAAAAGCATAAAGATAAGATAATTTTTGAAAGCTGTGCAACAACCAAGCAACTACCTCCAAAACTAGAGTACTCTGCTAGCAACGAGGATCACCAACTACTTGTGCCCGACTCAGAACCTATTCAACGAAGGTGCAGAAAAGGCAAGGGCAATACAATGAACACGTATACTCAACCATCATTGATAAACTCTAATATGAAGTGATGATGAGGATTAGTCTTATACTAACTTGTTCAGTACTTAATCATCTATATTAAAACACTTATTTAAAGACCCAGACTAGCAACTAAGAATAAGATTAAATCAGTTCAAAACAATACCTAAATCAAGGACAAGCTCTGGAATTGTTAATAAACCATGTTCATCACCACTTGATCACTTATCACCTCATATCAATACACCTTATCTCGGGTGTACTTACGCATCTAATCACTATATGTTGTTAATGATCTAGATAAGTTGTAAGTATAATCTTATGAATGTCGTTGTGTTTATTGTATACTCTGTATTTGTTATAATAGACATGATTAAGTTGATTTCAGGCCAAAAACAACAAGGAAAGACCTAAAAGATGGATTAAAACGCAAAGTAAAGTATTCCACACTAAAACATATCCAAAGTGACTGCAAGAATAGAGTTTGTGATGCGAAGGTGCCTACCACACTATGGAGCCCACTCTGCACCTATCATGATGTGGAATTTTGAAACTAAAAATTCATGCGATGATTTTGTGAGGTGCGCATGATAACACTCAAATCACCCTTCAAAACTAATTAAAAAGGTGAGCAATCGCAGTCAGTAAAAGCCCAACGAAGAGTTGGGGTCGAATCCCACAGTGAATGGTATATCGTGGAAAATTCTTTATCGAGAGATTCAGATTTTAATAAGCTCATTTGGAATAGTAAAAACAATTGGGTGGAAGGTACCATCAACTTAATATAAAGTTTTTTGTATCAATTATCGCAATTAAACTAAGATTTATATGAAATCAAGAATTAACAAGCAATCTAGGGGTGCGGAGATTGAATATTAATGTCATAGAGGAGTAAATGTGCTGCTCTATAGTGATGTGCATACATGAATAAGCTAACTCATCTTCAATGACGCTAATCATCTTTCGATCTCAAAGCATCTATGCCTAGAATCTCCTTTTGGTCTCATCTAATGCCAATTCTTAACAACCCAATACCTTACACTATTCCCTTTTTCAAAGAATAAGGCAAATAGATTCGACCCATAACCTCTCTTTTGAGCAAGTCAAGGATATCAAACCTAAATTTCTAGTATTGAAGTAATTACCAACTCCAATTAATCTCTTTCGAGCATCAGCCGGAGATCGGAAGTATGAATTAAGTTTGAAACCTTAACCCTTAAGTTAACCCCATGATAATTAGACCAAATTCATGCATGAACAACAACAAAACATAGCATAACACAATACCCACAACATTAAATGAACTCCCAACCCCATTAAATCACCCCTAGATCTTAGGGTTTTAGCCACCCATCACAAAAAGTAAAGAAAGCTTACCTTCCATGAAAGCAATCATGGGTAACTTGAAATCAAGCAATTAAGAGTAAACCCACTTTGAATTTTACTTCAAATTATCGAATTCAAAATTTAAATTGTAAAACTCTAAGAAGACTACAAAAAGTGTTCTAAAAAGTAAAGTGTTCTCTCTCAATTTTTTTTGAACTCAGTTGTTCAACTCTCTAATCGAACTCCCTTAAAACTCTATCAATTGGGATATTATATTTTCCTAAAATTTGGCCCAAAAATCCACTTCGCAACTAAATCGACGACATTAGTCAGGCTCGCCTAATTCACTAGGTGAATCTCCCTTCGTTCCCCAAATAGCCTTTGTGATGCTCTAGGATTCAGGTGTTTGAACCTCAGTTGGTGAACTCGACTGAGTCATCCTTTCATGTTCGACGCATCATCGAATACCACCTTAGTTCGCCGTTCGAGCATTAAATATTTGCCTTGCACACTGTCAGATTGGGCTATGTGCTTCAGGTCCTCTTTTCTCATTCGACGTATCACCTTTTCTACTTGAGTTCATCGACCCTCTTTGGTAGACAAAAGGGCTATGCACTGTCAATGGGACGAGGTCTTGCTTGGTGATCCACCCTTCATGCTAGGAGATCAATAATTTTTGTTTCGCACTTGTTTTGCATTTTTGGCCACTCTTTCCAACTTCAGTCCAATATGCCTTGTCCAATTGCCTTCATAGCTGCAAATTATCAACATTTGATTAGAAAAGGACAAAGTTAGTCATTGAGAATGCCAACTATTGAGCTAAATGGACCTTAAATGAGTGTAAATATACCACTCATCAACACCCCCAACTTAAACTTTTGTTTGTCCTTAAGTGAATCAAGAACACAATAAGCTCAATAAGGGTGTCTACAACAGTACTCAACGAAAGTTAACATGCAAGTGCTATGGCAAGACTACTCTCAATAGCATGTTACCCTAAATCATGATAAAAAAGTTTCAAATAATGACTAACTAGTCTCACCAGAAGCTCAAGATCACTTTAACTTCTTGTCTAATGCAAGAACATGCTTCAACAAATGCATTCAAGTGCCCTCACAACAAGAACGATCCCATGCTCTCACAAAGCAAATCAACAAAGGTAATAGGAATCAATGCAACTCTCACTCTCTCAAAAGAGAAATACATGCAAGCTTTGTCCCATAGGTTTGCCCATATTTTTCAATCATCAAACAACTCGGTTCATGTAAGATCTCAAGGGTATTTTAGACTTGCAATGGGCCTGAGGATAAGGCATGGCGAACTCAAACCTTAACTTTTCACTCAATTTAACTCCCTTTTATTTCATTCACTTCTCTTTTTCATTTTCATTTTCATTTTCCAAGTTGTTCTTATCAAATTGATGACAAATACACACACATTTTTTTTTTATAAAAAGGGGTTCCTTCTTTTTGTAAAACTTTTAGATTTGAGTCTCATTTCTTCTTTCTTTGCCCTTTACTTGGATCTCATTCATCCTTCCTATCCACACCCCAACTTAGGATTTTGGCCTAAGTTAGCTATTCAAATATCAGAATGCTTCAAAAAGGATTTTCGATGAGAAGGTAGGGGTAATTTTTGCTCAGGAGGCTTCTTTTGATTGTCAACAAATATGTTAGACTCAATTTGTGGCAACATAGATTCACACCCTCACAAGGTAGTCACAATAGGACTTATAGAAAATTTGGCTCCCTCATTGAATTTTCGCCCAAGATCATGTCCCATATTCACCAAGATTCAACAAATTGGACTAACAAGGCAAATTCTAGGACTCCATATGCATGTTTTCAAGTAAACATCACCACACATGACACTTCAAAATACACTCATCTAGCACATCTTGAAAAGATCAAAAGCGTATGTGTGATGTTCATTACAAGGGTCATATCCAAACACAACTAGTCAACACAAGATCTAAAGAGACCGCTCAAAAGGTGTAACCACATCGATTTTGCTCTCGCAACACCTACACTATGTATCATGCTTATCATGATTACTATTTAAGACATCGATATTGAAGAAAATTGATTCTCAAATTGTTATCAATGAAAACATCAAATATTTCACGATTTGGACTCATGGGGGTTGCATTCATCAAGAGAGACCCTTTTGCTCCCCATATTCTGGGTACTCACTCATAACCCTATCAGTAGAAAGTTGATGCTCATCCAAAATTTTGCATTCCCCATCCGCTTTGAGCCTATTTAAAGCTCTTGGAGCTATAATTAGGAGAACACGCGAAGCATGGTTGGGGTTCTGTGCCGGTGACACCAACTTTTATTGGATATTCAGTGCTTCTTGGAAATATGCTTCTGCTCCTTTTTACCCCTCTTTGTAGGTGTCTAATTGTTGATTTTCTAAGTATTTGAGACCTCAGAAGACTCATTGATTGAGAGGCCTTTTTGTTTCCTTTGAGGAGGAGGAGGAGGAGGAGGAGGTGGAGAAGACTCCCTGTCTGACTCAATGTTAGAGGGGACCACATTCTTACCCTTTGTATTTTACATTACTTGCAGGGCACACATTACAACACAAAATTTGTGAAGGTTTGTTGAAATCAAAAGCACTTCAATCAAGTTTGAAAATAGTCCCGAGGCTCGCTGAACGAAAAAGCGTATTGCCCAACAGGATCGATGACTTTTGGTGAGCTCACCGAAATAAAAAGTAGCACAAATATAAGGGATTAGACACACAAGACAGAGTCAATTCCAACTCGGTGATTCGCCGAGGTTATTTCAGCAGGCTAAGACAAGTCCGCCGAAACTGACAATGCAAAAGGGAAATACACAGGCATCAAGGGAGATATCCTCTCCTACTCGGTGATTCGCCAGATGAGTTCAGCGGAATAAAACAAGCTCTCCAAATGGGACAATACCCAAGGCCATGAATAAGATCAATAAGGTCAGCTGGGTCATACTCGACGATTCACCTATCTTCCTTAGAGAGCTAAGACAAGCTCACCGAACATGAATTTTCAGCCTAGTGGCTATATTTCATATTCAAATCCAACATGCACAACAAATACGAGTTTTCCCCAATAATTACAATCCACCTATATGCTTTTCTACCCATGGGTACTCAGATTTCCCCCATTTATCACTAATTGTTGCTCTGATTGACGATTTGCCCTTAAGAAAGTAGTCACACTATCTATCATTGGGCAAAATATGCAATGGATCAACACTGAGCTACTCAAACTTTACTCACATTCAATTAAACACATACCCACCAAGTATATCGACTCAATTTAGAATTCTAATCAACACAATCACGATTCACCATTTATACAGACATTCACAGTCAAAATCACATGGGTACAATTCAAATTCAACAATATGATGCTACCCAACAAAATTAAACACTTAATCTCATTTAACAGGCTCAAGCCCACACCATATATTAATCTAAAATCAAAATCATCAACTAGAAGTTTAAACACCAACCTTAGTGCCAAAAAACAAGCAAGAAATTGAGGAATCTGGATTGGGTTGACTCGACATCCAATCAAATGCACTCCTAGCACTTCTAACACTCACACGAGGCACAAAGCCGCTCAAAATGCACAATGTAAGAGAGGGGAATTGAAAAGGCTCTAAAAATTCAAAGGGTCTTGATTTTTGAATTTAAAACAAACTTGCACCTTTTTGTAGCAGGACCATTCGGTGCACTCACTAACGTCGCCAAATGGGGTTAGCGAATCGCCGTATGGAGTTGAAGTTTGCTGAAGCTGCCTCCAAATTTACCAAACTTGAAGGTTGATTTGAAGGAACCGATGGAGTTCGCATAATGCACTTTGGCGAATCTCCCTTTGGAGTTCTGATCACCGATCTTGACAGTGCACTTTTCTATTTTTTCCTAGTCAAAGGGCATGCAAGAATCAGTCTGCCTAGTGCTTTCGGCGCATCACCCTTTTGGTTTTTCCCTAGACTAATCTTCCCTTATCTATCTTTCAAACTCTTCTCCACCTGCACTCACAACACACATTATTCCAAAGCAAATAAAAAGAAAAGTAAAGACTTGGGTTGCCTCCCAATAAGCGCCTTATTTGATATCGTGGCACGACATAGTCCTCAAACTTCAACAATCATTCTTAAGGTTTGCGATGGTATCACTAAGAAAAGTTCCCTTTTGCCTTGGATTAAGATGAGTGGAAACCAGCTGCTTGATCAAAATTGAATGTAAAGTCACCGTTTGGGTTAAAGTGGAGAAGTCATTTTTCAAATCCTTCAACTTTGTTGTAGATCCTCACAATCATGTATTCCATCCTTCTTCCTTATAGAACAACTTGATCTTTTAGGCATGAACGATCATTGGGAGACACATATCTATATTTTTCAACCTCATTGTCTTTCTAATTTCCATACCTCCAATCTTTCCAACCACTATCTCTATCCTTGTTCCAACCTTGACGTTGATAATTGTTGTGAAAACCCCCCACTTGACTTCCCAAGTATTGAACCTCTTCATTGTATAATGCCTTCAATTAGACATCATCTGGGCATTGCCTATTGTTTGTTCCAACCGCATTTACTAACGTAGTTCCATCTCCCATGACATGTTTGGATAACAGATCAATTTGGGTCATCATCTTGGCCATATTCTCATCCCTTTCATGGTCCCTTTCGATTTGTTCTTTACTCAAGCCCACTTGTAGAAGAGTGCTTGGTCTTTTCTTGTGTGCCACACTTGGTTGACCTCAGTCATATCATCTAACAACGATACAACTACATCATAAAGTTTCCTTATCAATCCACCATGGACTAATTTATTAGCCACACTTTTATTGACCGAATCAAGGCTCTAATAAAAGTATTGCAACAAAAAATTATCTGGAACGCCATTTGTTGGACATTGCAAGAGTAACTTCTTGAACCTCAACCATGTTTCATGCAAGGGGTTATCTCTAAGTTTTTTGAAATTCTGGATTTGGAGACGAGCTCTAACCATCTTCGAGAGTGGGAAGAATAATTCCAACAACACCTCCATTAGTTCATCCCACGAAGTAATAGAAATAATTGCTAACTCTACAAACCATCTTGTAGCCTCTCTAATTATAGAGAACGGGAATAGTCTAACCTTATGGATTCTGGGGAGATATTCTTGAACACAAAGAGTCCACACACCTCCTTAAATTCCTAAGGTGCTCATGGGGATCTTTATGAGATAGGCCCCAAAAAATTCCTTTTATCTGGAGCAATGGAATCATAGTACTGGTGATGTGAAACACCGTCCTCCCGGTTGTAGGAGGTATTCAAATTGCTCCCGTGCTTTGAATGGCCTTAATGGGCATGTCATTCAAGTCACCCATAGTATCATTTTTACCATAGTGACTATCATTTTCTCTCCCATGGTCACTCATCTTGTGAACCTGCATATCAGCCAAAAACAATACAAAACAACAACTCTACTACAAATAAACCAAATTAAAATCTAATTTCTCAATTAGAATTCTCAACTACCGCTCCCCAACAATGGCACCACTTTTGATAACACTCAAATCACCCTTAAAAAACAATTTAAAAAGTGATCGATCTTAGTCTGTAAAAATCCAAGGAAGAGACGGGATCGAATCCCACAGGGAACAATATATCGTGGAGAATTCTTTATCGAGAGATTTGGATTTTATATCAGCTCATTTGGAATAGTAAGGACAATTGGGTGGATAGTACCACCAACTTAATTATATAAATTTTTTGTTATCAATTATCGCAATTAAACTAAGATTTAAATAAAAGAAAGTATTAACAAGCAATCTAGGGGTGTGGGCATTGTATATAAATGTCATATAGGAGTAAATGTGTTGCTCTATAGTGATCTGCATACATAAATAGGCTAAGTCATCTTCAATGACGCTAATCATCTTTCGATCTCAAAGAATCTATGGCTAGAATCTCCTATCGGTCTCATCTAATAAAAATTCTTAACATCCCAATACCTTACACTATTCCCTCTTTCAAGAATAGAGAAAATAGATCCGACCCATAACCTCTCTTTCGAGCAAGTCAAGGACATCAAACCTAAATTGTTAGCATTGAACTAATTATCCACTCCAATTAATATTTTTCGAGCATCAACCAGAGATCAGAAGTAGGAATTAAGTTTGCATCCTTGACCCTTATGTTACCCCATGATAATTAGACCAAATTCATGCATGAACAACAACAAAACAGAGCATAACACAATACCCACTAAATTAAATTAACACCCAACCCCATTAGAGCACCCTTAGATCTTGTGGTTTTAGCCACCCATCACAAAAAGTAAAGAAATTATACCTTTCATGAAAGAAGCCATGGGTAACTTGAAATCGTGCAATTAAGAGTAAACCCACTTCAAATTTATCAAATTCAATATTCAAATTGTAAAACCCCAAGAAGACTACAAAAAGTGTTCTAAAAAGTAAAGTGTTCTCTCTCAAAACTTTCTCCTGAACTTAGTTGTTCAACTCTCCTTTAGAACTCCCTTAAAACTCTATCATTTAGGCTATCTATATTTTCCAAAAATTTGGCCACAAATCCACTTCGCAACCAAAATTGGCGACATTAGTTGTGCTCGCCTAATTCACTCGGAGAATCGCTCTTTGTTCGCAGCTCGCCTTTGTGATGCTCTAAGATTCAGGTGCTTGAACCTTAGTTGGCGAACTCGATTTAGTCAGCCTTTCACGTTAGGTGCATCATCGAGTACCACCTTAGTTCATCGTTTGAGCATTAAGTCTTTGCCTTGCACACTGTCAAATTGGGCGATGTGATTTAGCTTTACCTTTTTCATTCGGCATATATCCTTTTCTAATGATGTTCGCCGACCCTATTTGGTAGACAAAAGTGCTATGTGCTGTCAGATTGGGTGAGGTCTTGCTTATTCGGCGATTTGCCCTTCATTCTAGGCAATCAACAATATTCATTTTGCACTTCCTTTGCATTTTGGTCTACTCTTTCCATCTTGAGTCTATGCCTTATCCAATTGCCTTCATAGCTATAAATTATAAACATTTGATTAGAAAAGGATAAAGTTAGGCATCGAGGACACCAATTATTGAGCCAAATGGACATTAAGTGAGTGCAAATCTACCATTCATCAGCCCTTGGGCTTTACGATGGGGTCCACACCACGACCCTCTAGTTTGCTAGAGTGATATTGACAAAGTCAAAGTATAGTTCAATTGGATTATGCTTTCATCAACCCTACTATTATAAATATGTCATTAAGATGATGTTTTAGGGATACACAATATTTTTAAAGGTTATGGATTATTTTCAGAGTTAGAGATTATTCGTATTTCATAATATAGAATCTTCATTGTTTTTAGATTTAAGGGTTTAATTGTTGTTTTTTGATTACTTTGGAATGAACAAGATTCTCTTGCAAGAGCTACACTAATCATATGTTTTATTTACTTTCCTTTATATTCATGTTCTCTAGGAGTTTAAATTACTTAAGTTATTATTTGCAACTAGTTATGAGTAGCTAAACTCATTACTAGGGTTATGGAACTTAGAGTAGGGACGATAATAAAAGATTCTTTACATTAAGTTAATTCTCGTATATGGGTGATCATTGTGTATAATGGTTCTTGAATAAAGAGTGTTTAATATTAAAAATTCACGTGTATTGTGACTAGCTTGACAAAAGAGGTTAACATTAGAAAAATAATTATTAACAAGAAGTTGGAGCTACGTACCATCCTCCATCTAATAGCTTGAGATAGAGATATAATACCTAACCTATGACATATGATGAATAAATAAATAAATTCAACACCCAAGTGTCGGCGTGAAGTTAGGGTGATATTCTCTTAATTAGTCTGAGAAGATTTAAGATACTTATATATTCGTCAGTTTTGTGAAATGAACACCTGAATAAGTTGATATTAAATTATCTGTTTGAGTTTTGGTATCTAAGAATTGTAACCTTAGTTCATCTATTATTCTTGATTTCAAACTCACTAGTTTAAGTAGTTAATAATTTCCCATTCAAACCCCAACTCCAATAGTAGTTACTACTTTAAATATCAATAGCACATTATAAATATGTCACGCCTTGAGTCTACACCCTGGACGTGGCCGACACTCAAGAACCATTTCTGGTCCCCAAACGAACCCTTGGCTTGACTGATTACTTAGTGGAAGACTTAACTCAAGAAATAAGCAGCTTTAAATGTAGATTTTAACTCATTCATATCAAATAAACTCAACTAAAATGTCTTAAAGTACTCAATATTATAAATATAATAGTTTGCAAAATATCTCAAAATAAAAGGGAAATACTGAGAGACTTCTCAACTCTAACTATCTATAAAGCCTCTAATAGTAAGATAGGTGTCGAGAATAGTACCACGACATCAGAAATCTACTAAATTGAAAGTAAATGTGAAGTCTTCCGAAATGTAAGGAGGCTCACCAAAAGCTATTTGGAGTGAAAAGTGATCTTAATGAAGCACCTGATCATGATCCTGAACACCTGTATATGCATCATAAAAAGATGCAGGTCGAATGACATTAGTACATTGATTGTACGTGTATGTAATAAAGCTGAATGAATAAATAACTAAACTGATAAGGTTGGAAGAAAACTCACCTCAACTCAACTCAATACAAAACAATAATATAAGATGAAATATTTAAATCATCATAAATAAAAGATGCTAACTCAAGGATGTATATAAAAATACAATAAATTACTCATTACTCTTATTTTGGAAATTCTCTAACCGAGAACAATCACTATGACCTATGTGATGATACAACGTCTCGCCCACGCTGCCAGAATTGTCCTATACCTTGCCGGGGTATAGAACACCTCAACTAAGTGGATCCACTAAAGCTCTGCTCGAAAGCAATAAGGAGTCATCTAAAAAGTATGATCCTTTACCCTTGTTGTCTACATGGTTTATGAAGAATGTGAGTTGTCTGAACTCATCCTCATATTTGTGCTCAATACTACTGCCCATAAAAGAAGTAATTGCTCTGAATAAACTCTGAACTCATTACTCGTTTAGAAATCAAAGTTTCTATTTTTCTCAATGTAAAAATGATAAATTTGGGAATCAATAGTTCCCTTAAACTTTACTCAAAATGTCTCTTTAAACTTTAATCAAAACTCCTCTTTACTTTCTCAGAAAATCAATTTAAGATTATTGTTCGGTTAAAAAGATTCTCAACAACAACTCAATGAATACTCAAATAATAGGTTTCGTGCTGAATAATAGACATGAACAATCAACTCAAAAATCTCAATGCATAATATATATAGCAACTCAAAAGTTAGGAATAACAACTCAGAATTGTCACAACCCGAGTTTACACCCTGGACGTGGCCGACACTCAAGAACCATTGCTGGTCCCCAAGTGAACCCTCATTCTGGCTGACTACAAGAGGAAGACTAACTTAAGCATGCAAAAGCTTACAACTGAATAAATATTCATGAAACTTAAATAGGAAGCTTTAACTCAAAAGAAAACTCCGAATAAAATAAATTATTCAACTCGCCATAAAATAAACAACTTAAGTCTTTAAAACATTTAATAAAATAATGATACAGACTTCCAACTATACTGACTATCTATGAAGCCTCTAACCGATAAAAATGGAAGTCAGGACAAGACCCACGACATCCTAACAACTGATATAATTGAAAGGTAAATGAAATCCTTCGGAAGCAAGGAGGCTCACCATAGCTAACTCAAACTCTCAGATGTATCAACGAAGCTCTTGTTGATGATCCTGAATACCTATGTC
Source organism: Solanum chiquidenum (assembly GCA_029582725.1). NCBI lineage: Eukaryota > Viridiplantae > Streptophyta > Magnoliopsida > Solanales > Solanaceae > Solanum > Solanum chiquidenum. The sequence goes on from JAJOOS010024847.1 coordinate 22,740, forward strand.
TGCATCATGAGAAGATAAAGGCCAAATGGCTCAGTACGTGGAATGTATGAGTATGTAAGGGGAATTCTAAAGCATAACATAAGCTTGAAAGGAATCTGAAAGAAACTGAAGAACTTACGTGGCTCAACCCAACTCAACATAACTGAACTCATTTCAATATAAAGCAATTTAAAACATGTGCAATATAAAGAAAAGCTGTTTAAAAACCTGATGCCAACTCTGTGTGTATGCAAAGATACATAAAACTCTGAGATGTATGTAAAAATACAAATAATCTGATGTATATAAAAATACAAAATATTGCTGTGGGAGTTTCTCTAACCGACAACCATCACATAAGAGCTAGTGATGATACATCAATCTTCCTCACGCTGCCAACACATCCTATACCTTGCCACATGTATAGGACCTGAACTACTAAGTGGATCCACTAGTCTATTGTGAAAGGGTTCATCTAAAAAGTATGACCCTTTTTTACCCATGATGGCTACATGATATATGGGGGCTGTGAGTTATCTGAACTCTCCCCCATATCGGTGCTCAATACTACTCCCAAAATATACTAGCTCTTTATGTTTTAAAAAAACATACTTCTTTTTGTTATTTGAGATTAGTGCTAAAAAACTTAGCTCAAAGGCTATCTTAGAAATCAAAGTTTCCTCTCTTGATTTATTGGGAAAGCATTTACTCTTTAACTGAAAACTAGCCCAAAGGCTCTTTACTGAAAAACTAGCTCAAAGGCTCTTTATTGAAACACTAGCTCAAAGGCTCTTTTGAAAATCTCAGTTTTCCGTTCTTATTTAAATGTGAAAACATTTTAAACTCTTTTGGGAATACATAGTCCCCATATACTTTTGAAGAAATGAACTTCAACTTTACTCTTTACTGAACTCAAAACTTAA
>JAJOOS010024848.1:0-13072 GCA_029582725.1 Solanum chiquidenum
ACTCAACTAAATGAAGTTCTTACGTTAAAGCTAATATTAGTCAATTATAAACTAACTAAAGTAAATAAGTAATACTAAAAAGTAAAACCTAAAGGTTAAATAACTAAAAGTAGAGAGGAGAGTTAATTGTTAAGTAGTTTTAATTATTGTGTAGGGTTTTTATATTTTTAGTCTAATATACTACTAATTATATTAATATTTTTTGTTTAATATATTATATATGTATAACTAAAAATTAAAATAGTAAATTATTATATTCTTAATGGGTTATCGGTTAAACCAATAACCCAATATTAAAAACCAATAACGAACCGATAACCCGATAATTTTTTTTTGTAAAACCATTAAATAACCGTTAACCCAATAATCCAATAACAATAAACCAATAACACTTTTTTCGGTTTGATTTATCGGTCGGTTTGATTTTTGCAAACCCCTAGTGGGACTGACTCCTTACTGATGTGCGATCTTACAAGATAACATTACACTTCTAAAACTACTTATCTTTGCTTTTGGAGTTGATTTCTCAAATATGGTTATTATCTTCGAAAATTACTTTTTTGTTTGAAAAAAAAAAATACAATAAAAAAGAAAGGTTACTTTCTAAAATAATAAAAAAAGGGATAATTTCAGACTCCCTCTCAAGTTTAGCCTTATAACACTAACTTCCCTTGTATTTTCAGATATTGCGCTTCCTTCTCTTATTTTCACATTTATGTAACCAAACTTCCTTTGTTAGAATAAAAGTTTTGCTTTATTCAACTTTGGTCAACAAATGTTTGTTGAGAAATGAATGGATATAATAATAACATGGATAGACTAACATTTAAAGAATTTTCATAAATTTAAAAGTTTACCTATTGTCCATACATGGCAGTGGTTTTATATCCTTGAAATCTTGCGAGCAGCAACATATTCCCATTCCTGCCTACATCAGTCCAAGAGGATATATCTATTTTCACAGAACAAATACAAAACATGCAGCACCATAAAAGATTCCCTGCTTTACATTCAACAAAGACCAAACAGAAAACATTGCCTGTTTGACCATGGATACTTTACACTTTTTTCCGGAATTGTATTCCAGGGAATTATGTTTGGACATAGAATTTCCGGAATTTAAAATTATCCGTTTTCACATTCTCGGCTCAAGTACAACAAATTCAAGTACAAAAAACAAGAAAACAATGTAGAAATCATAAAAACTAAACAGTGCAAAGCTTACAAGAAAGGAACAGACCTAAAGAGAAGTGAGACAAACAAATTGAAACAGATTCAAATTTCACATGTTTTATGTCCAAATACCCACTAAAAATTGTAGAGAGAATAATGAGAAACATTTTAATAGTTGGGGCAAAAGGGAAAACTGAAGAGACAAATAGCTAGTAGGAAACAACTCTATATGCAGAGCCCTTATGCATGAGAATTATAATCAATAACATACTATGTATAGAAAAAGATAATAGAACTGGCTGTAAGAAAAACAGATGTTTCTTTCTGTGGGAACATTTTTATATGATATGCGTGGTTCTGCACTATAAAATAGAACTAGTAAATGTACATAACATAAGACCAAGTGTAGCTCAAATCCCACAACAGAGTAGCCACACATAACATCATTTGGTGGTGATTTTGCAGACAAAATCTGCAGAATGACAATGTTACATGTTTAATTAATAGATTAAGAAATCTGTGAAATTGTGAAATTTCATTTTCCGGATTATTTAGCCAAAAGAAAGTGTTAAGAAATCTGCCGTATGGAAGAGGATTCTGAATTGACTGAATATACAAAGAACCATTGATAATTGGCAGGTGGAGACACAGTAGATAAACTCTTGGGCGAAAAAGAAGTCTGGTAGAGGTGCTGTAATAAGCTGCTTATTTGCAATGTAAGTTGCCATTATCTAGAGGGAACGCAATCAGATTAGATCCCAGACTGCTAGATTCATAGAAGACAGAGTATGCGAGGAGTTTGCCATCGACATACATAGCAGAGGGTACCAACATTAAAAATTGGCAAGCTACCATGGACACTCTCATCTCCTTCCTCTGATGGCATAGCTGCATTTAAAGTTTGGACTTAAGAAAGGATTTTGACAGGAATATAGTTGAACGGAGCTGTAGTGAGAATCACTAGTAGTATTAGGTGATGAGAGTGAATTGTAGTAAGATATCAATATTAGCCTGAAACATCTACCAACCCTTAATCAAATTCAATTCAAATATTACAAGGCCAAAAATTTTCCATCCTAAAAATCTACCTTATGCCAGTACCATTTTCAGTCTCGAGAAGTCAGAATCAGGCACTGAAACCAAGTGAAAAGAAAACCTGTTGGTCAGTCATTTTGATAAGATGTATCTTTGATTTTCTTTATGACCGTGACTCTCCACCCTAAATCAAATCCATTTTTCTTGGACTCTCCAAAATGCCAATGGGTGCGTGTCCTCCAAAGGTACTGCATTTTCAGAGGATTTGATACAGATGCAGTAACATTTTTGGACAGTCCAAGCAAAATAGGTTTAAATACAAACTATAATCTTTTTCCGAAGTTCCATCCCAGTTTCACAGCATCATAGCTTGTCTAGTCGGTGAACTCTATAACCAATTAGAGTATAAAAAATGTCTATACATCCTGGCAAATGACCTAAGCTCAACAGTATCCAAAACATCGCTTAGGCATTAGTTTCATGAAAATTGCTGCAATCCCAAAAGAGAAATGAGTGTTAGGAAAGCAGAAGTTTTTAATTAATTTTCTCTTAAAATCCACATTCAATCACAGATACATTAAATCTTCTAAACCTGATGCTAACAGTATCACCAGAACTCAAAGATCAAATCTTTATAAATTTGCCGATCAATCTATCAGATATGTGTAACAGTAAGGCATCAAATCACAGAAGGCACCAGTAAAATCTTGGAGGGTGTTATGAGCAAACGTTTCTAGATATATAAACGTGTTCACAAGAAACCAAAGATCAAATCTTTATAATTTTGCCTCGCAGTCTATCAAATATATGCAACAGTGTGGCATTAAATCACAGAAGTTTTCAGTAAAATCTTGGAGGGTGGGCATTGATAATTTAATGAGGAAGAGTTATCTTACATGCTTCTTCATGTCAAATCACCAAATATGATTTTTCCCTGTTCATTTCATAAAAGAAAGACTTGGAACGTGTTACGGTAAAAGAGTTTCCATATATATAAAACTGGTCACAAAAATCAAAGACAAAGCCTTTAACATTTTGCCACTTAATCCATCAAATATATGTAACAAGGCATCAGTAAATCGCAGAAAGCATCAGTAACAGCTTGGAGGTTAGAAAGATTATCTTACATGATTTTTCGTCTAATAAAATCAGTAAATCAACAAACATGATCCTCCCCTGTTCATTTCATACAATCATGATTGACCAGGAGTGAAAAAATAATTACTTTACAAAATCTTATGATTAAAGATCCCAACTATAACTAGAACTTGAATCATATAAAAAGGATAATTCATTATTGGCATCACAATACACAAATCTCACTTCCAGCATTCACTACTCAACTAATGAAAACCTCCTATGTCCCGTGAACTACTCCCTCCGCTCACTTCTACTTATAAATGTTTTGCTTCAGAAGAGTCACTTTTACTAATTTTCAGAGCTATTGAATTAGATTAATTCAATATTCTAAGTTCTAAATTCCAAAGTTTGACAACTATACTAAAAATACTATAAATTGCAATACTTTTTCATAACATTCATCAAAAAATATTAGTCAAAATCCCCGTAATTTAACTCTCGAAAAGTAAACAAGTAACTATATTCATGTATGTGTGTGAGTCTATATAAAAACAAGATCTAGCAATTGAATCACATGCTCACCAATCTACAAAGTCAGATCCAGGCAAATCCAATCTGAAATACAAATTACAAAACTCATCCACATATATACACAAACATAATTAATAATCCGAATCAAATCGAACAAATTAAACCTGAGGCGAAGCAAATCGCCAATAATAGATCGATCTAAACCGAATCTGAATTGCTGAAATCAATCCGAAAACATTAATTCACAGCTGTCTCCAATTCAGTTGATGCAAGGCAGGACCCAAATTTCGCCGCTAATCAACATATATTCGTCGTTGACAACTTAGTAGAATTAACACCGCCGTCGTCCGTCATTTATTTCCGGCGCCGGCGAATGAGGTCCCGACCTGCACCAAGCGAATAAGAGGCGGCCGCAAAAAAGTTAACTGAGCAAAGGGCAGAGTTATGGCTAAAGGAAGAAAAGATCTTATTTATAGATAAAACCAACGAATTATATGAAGACACGTGGAGGGAAGATAGATTTTTTTGGCAAAATTTGGAAAAAAACGAGAGGGAGAAAAAGGGTTTAAAATTATGACATAATATCTCCCGTCCACTTTTAATTGTTATGACTTCTATTTTTAAAGTCAAAACAATAAATATTTTGACTAACATTTTATAATGTACTTTTTTATTATATTGATATGAAAAAAATTACAATTTATAATATTTTTCATATAGTTTTTGAATCTCTAAATTATTTGTTTAAAATATCAAATTAATGAAATCTAATTTCACTTAGAAAATTAGTTAAATTGACTTTCGAAAAGTGCAACATGACAATTAAATTAGATTAATTTAATTTGACTAATTTTCAAAGTTAAATCAGATTACATTAATTCGATATTTCAAACAAAAAAAATAGATATTTAAAAACTATACGAAAAGTACTATAAATTACAATTTTTTGCATATCAATATGATGAAAAAATGGATTTTAGACTCTAAAAAAATGAAAACAATTAAAAATGGACGAAGTAAGTATATTTTCAATAAACGTGTCAAGTGTATATATGATTAGTAAAAGTAAACGAATAAAGTAGGGAACTCAATTCCCACTATTAACAGATGCTTGAGCCATATCAAAGGAAGAGTTGTTAATATTCCAAGTTATGATATGTCTATCAAAAAAAAGTTTCTCTATGATATTTTTCAATTAAAAGGTGAAAGAAGAGATATTTTTTAATCAAAAACAAAAATGAATGATATTTTTAAATCAAAAAATAAAAAGACAGATATTTTTGAGTCATTTCATCTCCTTCAAGTTATATTCTCTCTCCCAATTGGGAAAGTAAAACAAAGAAAAAGAAAAACAATTGATTGTGACATCACTGGTTTATTAGTCAAATCAATGAATATTCATGTATATCTAATTTTAGTAATTCCTTCCTAAAATGAAAGGTTGTTACTTTAAGAAATTGCAATTACTCAAATTCATTAATAAAAGGAAAGTCCGATACACAAAGTATTCATACATTTATGTAGAGATCGAGGAAAGCATGGAGTTTAAAGGGTATAATGGTATATTCTGTTTCTGGAGTGTATCATAATGTATAGACAATGTATAATTTCTATGACTTTTGACTCTTTTTTTAATATAAATAAAAACATGAATATATATGTGGTAAACTAATTACTTTATTAGTATATATTTAAAACTAGCTAATATATACTGTATAATTTTTACATCCTAAACAGGATATGTTCATTGCCGGAAGTGACTCAAACTTCATCTATAATTGAATGGGCCTTGATGAGAAAAGCCCAAATAGACTTTGACAGGTGGAAAAAACAATAATTGATCATATTGTTATTAAGAATAATTTGAAGTATTTGAAATTGGTTGTTAAAGAAACTTTAAACCTTCCATTCTTATTAGGATCGAAATAATCAAGTGTCCTGCGTCCTACTGGTCCATTGTCCTTACCAAGAGAATCAACAATAATGAATATGCATGCACACAGTGGGAAGGGACCCCGAATATTGGGGAGATTCGGAGAAATTTTACCTAATCGATTCAACAATTATGTCGATAACGATGATGATGTGAAAATCAAAGGATCATAAAATCTTCCTATGGAGTTTTTGGCATTTGGATTTGGAAAAAGAATTTGTCTAGGGATGTTATTTGGTGTAGCAAGCATTGAGCTAACACTGGCTAGATTAATACTCTACCATTTTGTACTTGATTGCTTCACCATATGACTAACAAGGATTGGCCTTCTTAGAATTACTTCCTCTGTTCCAATTTATGCAGCATGCGTCTTTTGGATTTAGGATCGTCAAACTAGTTTTTTAAAAGACGTGCCTTGTAAATATCTTAATTATCAATTATTATTTATTTTGAGTGTATGGACTAATTTTTTGTGTGAGGACACTTGTTTTCTGATGATAGATAGGTGAGATGATTAGCTTTCTCTGACAGAATATGTAAGTGAATTTAAATTTAATGAGTTAGAATCTGTCTATAAGGTTAGGAGGTTAAAATTTTATTGTTTGATTGAGTTAGCATCTTGCATAATGATCAATAAATGTACTTGACATTGTGAATTGCTACCGGGCCTAACTTTTATTGGTATCAACTAAAGTAAAAATGTTTCCTATATTTGATTTATTGAGATTGGTTAATGCTTTCTCAAGGACGAATAAGAGTCTATAAGTGTGGGATTGTAATGTGGTGTCAAACATATGGAATTAGGGTTGTTTGGTAGGTAAAGCTAGTAAATTTGATAAAAGCTTTGTCTGATCTAGGAGCGAGTTTAAACTTGATGTCCCTAGTAATCGACTTCTTGAGAATCCTAAATCTACTCCAATAACGTTATTGATGGCAGATTGATCCCGATGAGAATATTATTTGACGTCTTAGTCAAAGTAGATAAGTTTATTCTTCCAGCTAACAAATCGATATTTTTGAGTACATACATAATAGATTCAACATATCGACATATATTATTTTAAAAAAAACACATAAAACAAGAGATGCTAGAAACCTTTTTTCCTTCCTCAATATGTGTGTCCACCAAAACGTCTATGCCTTTGTTGAAAGTTAAGTATTGCCTCCTTAAGATCTTTCTCTCCAAAATCAGGAAACAATGTGTTGGTGAAGTAGAATTCAGTATAAGCCAATTGCCACAACAAAAAGTCACTAACTCTTTGTTCATCTCCTGTCCTTATAAGTAAATCAGGATTTGGACACTTGCTTTCAAGTTCTTGCTCAAATAAATTCTTGTTGATATCTTCTACATGTAATAAACCATTCATTACTTTATTGGCAATGCTTTTTGTTGCTTGCAATATGTCATAATATCCACCATAGTTTAGAGCAATCACAAGGTGAGGTCCTTTGTTGCCTTTTGTAGTCTCTTCTGTTAATGCTACTATGCATTTTTGTAATGTGAGTGGAAGGTTGGATTTACAACCAATAACAGACACTCGTACTCCAGACCTATTCATAAAAGGCAATGGAAAAAATTAAAACAATGTTATATATTTATATTGAGAAGTAATTTAATTTTTAAAATTTGACCTGCTGCAAAAGTGAATCATTTCGAGTCAATACATCAAAAGACTCAAAATATCAAGAGGAGTTTAAAATGCTTTTGATATGAACATTTCTACCACTAGACCATTGATGCTTAGTTGTGTTTTAAATTATGGAAAAGAGTTTAAAATGCTTTTGAACTATGTAAAATTGAAGAAAAATTATCCAAGTTAATAGTTTGGTTTTAAATTGTCTTTGCCATTGATAATATGGTCTAAAAATGTCCCTATTATTCCTTAATGGGTCAAAAATATCCTTTTCCTAATAAATATATTATTTAATTTATTTTAAACACATTTTATTCCTAATAAAAAATTTACTTTTTAAGAACTTTTATTCTTGTTTTTTCTTTTAGATTTACTTCAACTAAGAAATAAGTAGGCATTTTTCTTCTTAATCTCATTTTATCAATCAAAATAAAATAGTTTATGTACCTTTGTTTAATTGATAATATGGATCATATATATAAGATCATAATAACCTCATCATTAATTTTATTTCAATAACAATTGAAAAAATAACAAAATAGAAAGTATTTTTATTTTTTAATCTTTTTCGAATTGAAAAAGGATAAGTATTTGCTAATAAAAAAATTATTATTACAAAAATATTGTGTTTAAAAATAAATAAAAACAATATATTTATTTGAGAAAATGGCATTTTTGACTCATTAAGCAATAATAGGAGTGTTTTAGATCAAACTATTGACAAAGACAATTTTAGACCAAACTATTAACTAAAAACATTTTTATTTACATTATTCAAGGGAATTTTTTCCCCTTTTCTTTATCCTTTGGTGATATTCCTATATTTTAATTTTAAAAAATCACTACCTCGAAAATTCATTAAAGAATTCTTCGAACAGTTGCATCAAGAAATCAACTTCCTCCTGCACCAAAACAAATGGTTATATATGCTTGAACAAAAGAAACACAAATAGAAATTCAATAAATTATATTCATTTGTCTCAACTTATTTGTCCTACTTTCTGTTTTAGTTCATTTCAAAAGGAACGTCTTTTTTCCTCTTTTAGCGAATCGTTAATTCAAACTTTTCACTTTACATTTTTAAGATCATAAAATTAAAAGATAATATCTTTGAAATATCTTTAATTTAAGATTTTATAAAATTAAAAGTCTTCATTACTTGTTAAACTTCGTATCAAATTAAAATAAAACAAACAAATTACATTTCTCTCGAAGCTAAAAAGATTTACATTTTTCACTTCATGCGTCAAAATACTTGAGCAACGTTTAGTATAAAAATCTGAATTCTCTCTATATATAAAAATAATTTTACTCATAGAAATAATGATACTCCCTCCATCTCATTTTTTGTGGTATCATTCAAATTTTAAGAGTTGTGTAATTAGGATTTTAGGAGGTCAAAAATGTTTATTTAAAAATAAAAAATGTTTGAACAAATTTTTAGAAAAAATAACTTTTTAGCTTAAGGATCCAGTTGCATAAACTATTGAGTAGCTAAAAAAAGTAGTTTTTCTCCAAAAATATTTTTGAGAAGATACACTTAGAAGCACTTTTTATAAGTTTAGTGAAATAAAGTAGAAGTTCAGGTAACCAATACTATGTTCATATTTTCCAAAAAATTTAATGATTTTAGTAACCAGGTAAAAGAGAATTTGTCGAAACTACTAAGAAAAAACAAGATTTACCAACAAATAAATTATATAGCTAAATAAAGAAATTTGTTGCTAATCCTATTTCACGATGAATTAGCTATGAATTTCTGTTATCTACGAGTAAGTTATTGATAAAGTTCTACTTTTGTTTTATACATATTTCAACTATACATTATCTTTTTGTACATTGGCTCTTGTCTTTTACGTACATTGATGTATTGGAAAGAACAAAAGGGACTAAACATGCACCAATGTAACTATTTAAAATAAAAATAGTTTAACTATTTTGAAATAAAAATATTTACATAAATGAAAAGACATAAAAGTCAAAGTCATCATATTAACAATTTCAAAATGTTTTTAAAAAAACATGAAGAACATGCAGGAAAAGAATAACTCATCTAATTTTCAAAATCAAAGTACGAATACCACATAAATTAGGACAGAGAGAGTAAAATGTACAAAAGCAAATGCATTCATCCATACCTTGGATCGTTTCCAATTTTCAGTAGAGAATGCAAAAGCAGTGATAACTTGTATTCCCAATTTAGAAGAAATGTGACAAATCTCTTTTAATTTTGGAATAATAAGTTTGTGACCTTCATATACTTCTAAACCCTTAGCCTTTGCCCATCTCCTATTACCATCCATTATCAAAGCAATGTGTTTAGGCATAAGCTCTTCATCAAGATAGAGATCATCATTATCATTATCGTCATCACAAAGCTTTTCAGTTTGTAAGTTGAGTGAGCATGAAATCTTGTTGAGTCCACGAGCAGACACTGTCAGAGGCGAATTTAGGATTTGAAGTTTATGCATACCTACCATATTAGTCTTAAGTTAAATAGTGAAATTTTTTATATGTACGTATATAAGGTATGAACAAAACTATTGGAGTAATTCCCATAAGTAATTAACCTTTGAATGCACCCATGGATATTGATGTATTTCGTTGTAAAATCAGAGATGGAGATGATGATTTCCAACATTGAAGACCCAAAGAGCTCTTCAATGAGATGAAGTGTTGGGACACTAATGAAAAGCTCATGATTTATTACTCAAATTTAGTGTATTGTGAACTGAAACAAAGGAGGTGGTGTTTAAATAGAATTATGGTATGACTCTTTGTTCATTGTTATGGTTAAAAAATCATATCGAACCGCAATTCGAACCAAACCGATTATACAAATAGAATGCGATATACAAATTATTGCCCTCTCTCACTCGCCATTCTCCTCCCTCTCCCAATCTCGCTCGCCTCTCTCCTCCCTCTCCCAATCTCGCTCACCTCTCTCATCCCTCTCCTATTCTCGCTCGCCAGATATACAAATCCATATGTATACCAGTTACATATATACAATTATTTTGACAGATATGCATATGCAATTCACCTCTCTCCCACTCTCTACCCTCTCTCACTCGCTTCTCTCTTCCCTCTCCCAATCTCGCTAGCCTCTCTCCTCCTTCTCCCAATCTCGCTAGCCTCTCTCTTCCCTATAACATGTAGCTACGAATCGTAATTAGCAAACTATAGCTATGAAACGTAATTAAGCTATTTTTTAGATAATCTACCATTTTGCTACACCATATGACTAACAAGCTCAATACCGGTAGAGTAATTATTCGCATTGGTTTTACAAACCTCATGGATTGACTTCTTCGACTACGCCATCACCGAATTTAAAAATGTAAGTTATGAACTTGTGTTATATTTTATAAAGTGTGTATCATCAGATAGATAAAGACTAAAAATTGCTAAATTAACTGTCTCCTAAATAACTGATAATACCACTAAAGGACAGATAAACCTTTCACTTTACTCCCCCAATCTGATGTAAATTTATCTAAAATGTCACATGCAACCTTTCTTTAAAATCTTATCAACATAAATATCTGTCATTTTTTTTCTTTTGATCCGTCCTCATCGGCCTATCCTTCATCATGACCTTCCATATGAGGTTGTAATTTGGAAAAACAATGTTACAATTCTGTATCACCATGACATCTCTCTATTTCCTAGTTGACTTTGATATACTCTTGTTAATAACTTTATTTTAAAAATAAAATAAAATTGTACGACTACCTAGTGTCTAACTGCACATGTCATCACTTAATTATCACCAGTGGTCCAATGCTAATTAATTAATTTGACTTTTTGATGGATTAAATTGCTTAATAAAGTAAATGACTTTAATTCATGAAAACTTCTTATTATATTTATGAATTTTGGAACATTTGTCTGTTATTCCTGCATTTATGCTTCCTCTTTTTCTTCCCTTATTATCACGTGCTATAGGATATTTTTTAAATATTTATACGCATCGAATATTTACGTCAGATTAATTTTTATACGCATCAAACATGATTCTCAAATATTTATACGCATCGAACATGGAATCTTTTTATGGGCCTTAGTTGGTCAGGCCCATATCATGACCTTAAGAACTCGGGCTGCAGCCCAAGAAGCCAACTTATCGGCCTAACATGGGCCTATACATATTACTGAAAGAGTGAGTGTATTTATGTGTATCTTAGTTCAAACATGGTTGTAAACTTGTAATTGTGTTTCATAGTGAAAAAAAAGAGAGAAAATCTCTATGTAGGTTACAATTTCTCTTGGCATTTGTATTAGTGGATAACATCTTGATGCAATATGTTTGCATGAGATTTAGGTGTGATTGAAATCATAAACATTTGTAGGTGTAAAATATTGATGACTTTTATTGGATTGTGGTGGGATGATTGAGATTCCTTCTGTTATACAATATGTGTTTAAAACAATACTACTGATTACAACAAACTTTGCAGAAACACGAAGTTACCAAAGTTTAATTAACCAATGAAGAACAGAAGAACAAAATTTAATTCACAAAACTAAAATCTGTAAAAACATACCATAATCTGGAAAAACAAAATGGAAAGAAGATCAAGCCCACTGAATGCACAATGTCCCCTTAAGGAAATTATTCCCCTCTAGTATCCGAGGTTTGATTTGGAATATGTCCTCCTAGGATAGGGTGATCTCAATCACAGTGTATTGATACCCAAAACGCTGGTGTCAGCGAGTCACTCAACGACAGTAAAGTACACGAAGAAAAATTGTGCAAAAGAAGAAGAGAAGTACTCAGAAATTTTCGTAAGTAAAATGTCTAAAGAATTACGGGTATTTATAGCCAAGAGGAACTGATTTCGAAAGGTTGCAACCTTTTAGAATCCACACAACCATTCATGAAAGTTTGCAACCTTTCAAACGGTCATGATTGTTCCTAAAAGTTGCAACCTTTCAGAACAGTCTTCTCCAACAACGGGAAATTCAAATAAAACAGGAAAATGTTTAAATAAAATGGGTGGCACGCAGATCCGAGTCGGATTGAAATGTTTCGGTTAATAACTAAATAATTGAAACATTTTGGCCATTTAATTTAATTTAATTAATTAAATAAATAATTAACTAAATAATTAAAACAAAACTTTATCCAAAAATTAATCTCTCGATCGATCATTTTTCGAAGTCGAAGCCGAGCCGAGCGAGCGACGACAGTGACGACGCGAGGGGGTTCCCTCTTTCCAACCCTTTTAACAATTAATAGAAGTGTTTATCTATTTAAACACTTCTATTTTTCTTTCCATCGCCAATGAGGGAGAAATGTCTTTTCTTAAAGCATAAGAGAATCTTTTTCAATTCCTCTTTTCATCTTCCCTTCATTTCACATTTAACTCTTGCTATACCCAACAACCCCCCACATTAATGGGGAATGGTCATAACATAAAGGAATGCACGGACGAGTGTGTACTTTACAAGCAAAGATCAATTGCATCTGGATAAGTAGGTTTCCCCTTGGACTTTCCGTAGTGAACATATGTCGGATATACTCGGTCAATCGGTAGATGCGATATCTTTGAACCATCGAGCTTTGGTGTATATCTAAACAACCATATGTCACACAATTAACCCTTTACCATTTATGATTCTTACGGTTGTGTTCGTTTCAGCCATGAACACCTCCTGGTTTCATGAGTGTATAGAGAATAGG